>CAJNDV010001436.1:22655-33978 GCA_905221635.1 Symbiodinium sp. CCMP2456
AAACCCCAAAGCCCAAACCCCTAAAACCCCAAAGCCCAAACCCCTAAAACCCCAACCCCTGAACCCCTAAACCCTAAACCTTAAACCAAAACTTTCCTGCAGAACCTGGAGCAGCTAGCAGCCACGGCGTCGCAGGACGATCCACGTCTGTGCAGGATGAGTTTTTGAGTTTGGGGTGTCAGTAGTGGTTCAGTTAAAGGGTTTAGGGTTTAGGGGTTTATGGTTTAGGGGTTTAGGGGTTTAGGGTTTAGGGTTTTGAGTTTGGGGTTTCAGTAGTGGTTCCTTTAAAGGGATCTACAAGATTTCTACAAGGTTTCTAGAAATTCGGGCTTAGGTTTAGGGGTTTCAGTACTGTTCCTTTAACGGGATCTATAAGGTTTCTATAAGGGCTTAGGTACGTAGGCTCCTCCTTTTACTTCTGGGGAGCTGAGATGTGCAGGATGATTGTCGGGACCTTAGGATTTGAGTTTGGGGATTCGGGGTCGCCTCGTCCTCTAAGTTGCGAGGCGTTGTGTTGAGAATGGGAGCTTCAATCAGATCCCTAGGGCTCCAAGTATACAAATAGTACCTACTTTTGGGTCTAAAGTCTGTAAATAGTACCTACATTGGGCTATTTGGAGCTTCAATCAGATTGTTTCCCCCAAGGCGGGAGAGCCAGCTCACAGACTGGCTGACAGAAGTTGTTCTGGCGTCTTACCACGGCAACAAAGAAAAGGCCAGACAGGCCATCACGGAAGCTTTCCTTGATGGGCGTCTCTTGCAGGCATTGTATGGGGGATGAGTGTTTGCTCCAGTTTTTGATTTGAGCGCATATGCTTTTTACGAGGCTGGAAGCAGGACCCAAACTTGACGCAGACCGACGCCAAGCTCTACAAGCTTCTGGTGCAGCACCGCCAAGAGGAGAGCTACGCGAAGATCGAGGAAATTCGATCCAAGATCGTGCCCATCATATCTGACAAGAGGCCAGAAGCCAGGGCACTCTTGAAGAAAGTGCTGCTTGGTGGCATGTCTGTTGCTCTTAGAATCCTGGGTGGTGCTTTGAGTCCACGCATATGCAAGGTTCGGCTACACTCCTCCTCAGGAGGCTGGACCAAGCCACATGCCTCAGGCCGACTCTGCTTGTGCCAGAAACTTTCGAATAGAGCGCACTGCAGAGGCACCCTTCAGGAAAAGCTTTAGTGACTTTAACCTAAACCCTAAACCCATAAACCCATAAACCCTAAACCCTAAACCGAGAATAGGGTTTTGGGTTGGGCTGCTGAGGCCTTTGCAATGCTGATAGCCCACACCCCGTTTAGGGTTTAGGGTTTAGGGTTGAAAGCCAAGCTCACCTTGGAACCCCGAAATTCATACTATAGGGGCCTTCATAATCACCTATGCTCTTTTGGGGGGTTCCTCATAATAATAATAATAATATCATTATTATTATTACTATAACAATAATACAATAAAGGAGCCCAAAACCCTACGTTACACCCTACGCGGAACGCGGAATCTTGGGTATAGTCTTGGCGAGGCTGAAGTTTAGAGGGAATACAGAGTCCGAGTAAGACGAACAAGTCCCAAGGGGATTTAGGGTTTAGGGTTTTGGGGTTTAGGGGTTTAGGATTTAGGGGTTTAGGGGTTTAGGGTTTTGGGACTTTGGGTTTAGGATTTAGGGTTTAAGGCGCTGGTTCAGCATTGAAGCTTCTGTCATGGGCTCCAGGAACATGGTTACACTTGGATCGTTTGGTTATTCTAATGTAGGGGCCTTAATGGTTAGAATAGGGTGTTGGGGCCCATTGTACAATAATCATATCAAGGAACCCCCAAAGTAATACAGGTAATTATAAGAAGGAACCCCCAGAAGTAATATACTATAATCATAATAAGGAACCCCCCCAAAAAAAGATAATATAGGTAATTCTTAAGGCCCTTAAACCCTAAACCCTTATAGAACCCTTTCAGGAACCCTTTCTCGGAACCCATTACCTATTTTGGCCCCTACAGCACATCGGCCTCTGGGGTTCCAATAGCGCCACCGGTTTAGGGTTTAGGGTTTAGGGTTTAGGGGTTTAGGGGTTTAGGGTTTAGGGGTTTAGGGTTTAGGGGTTTAGGGTTTAGGGGTTTAGGGTTTAGGGTACACCTCCTCTCCACTTGAACGGCACCTGGAAACACACGCCAAACACTAAGTCCTACCACTACTTGGAGGTTCATTGGCAGTTATAACTCTAAGGGTTTTTGCGTTTTGGGTTTAGGGTTTAGGGTTCATGGGTAGTGATAATTGTGGTTAGAAGTAGGGTAACTATACTTAGAACCCCATAAGAGGGACTTATAACCCATCTAAAAACCGCCCATGAACCTCCAAGTAGTCCAGAACCTAAATCCCAACCCTGCCAAAAGGGCAAAAACAAGAACTAAACCCTAAACCCGAAACCCAAGCCCTAAAGTCCCTAAAGATATGCCCTGGGCCATAACCCTGTGATCCTGCGCCCAGAACCGCTGCCATGTCCTGAGAGGAGTCAGAAGCCACAGATGAGCAGGCTCGAGTGGCCCTCTTTGGTTTCGGACTCATACGGGTTCGGGGTACAACATCCCTAAACTCCTAAACTCTTAAACCCTAAACCCTATACCCTAAACCCCTAAACCCTAAACCCTAAACTCTAAAACTTAAATCCTTCACCCTAAACCCTAAACCCTAAACTCTGCAACTTAAATCCTTCACCCTAAACCCCAATCCTTAAACTCTTAAAACCTAAGCCCTAAGCCTTGAACCCCAATCCGACGCTGAGCCCCAGATGAATTGAAACTCGTGGGTTTCCGGGGTGCAGGGTTTAGGGTTTAGGGTTTAGGGTTTAGGGTTTAGGGTCTAGGGTTTAGGGTTTAGGGTGTGAACTAGACCCTCTAAGGGCTTTGGGAGGGACCCTTAATAGGGACCCTTGTAGGTTATTGGGGTTCATATGGAGAGTACCTGGCTATATAAGGGGTATATAAGGACTATACAATGGATATTTAGATAAGGTAATGGCTTTAGGGGGTCCCTCCTAAAGTCCTTAGAGACCCTGCATCCTGAACCCTTAACCCTAAACCCTCACACCCCCAAACCCTAAGCCCTAGCCGAAGCCAGACCCCGACAAGCATCCGCCAGCCAAGCGTGCAGAGATGACGGCAAAGCTCCAGTCCCTGATGAACCCTAGGGCTCCAAGTATACAAATAGTACCTACTTTTGGGTCTAAAGTCTGTAAATAGTACCTACATTGGGCTATTTGGAGCCCCAGGGGAAGGACCAGGTGAAGGTTTAGCAGACTTTGAAGGTTTGGGAAAGGATGCGGAAGACGCCGCCAGAGGTCCGTGAGCCCACGATGCTGGGTTGCTTAGCGAAGGACCTCTCGTACCACGCGGGTGTAAAAAGGTGTGGCGGTAAGATACACCCGGTGTAACTTCACCTTGGCCACGAGACCGACTTGCCCTGGCCTTTGCCGCAATGCGGGGGCATCCTTCGCTGGAAACCAGACGGCCGACAGAAGAACCAGTTCTTCCTTGGTTGCTCCTATTGGATTCTCTGGGAACCACGGCCGGAGTCAGACCCTGCATCCTGAACCCTAAATATAAGAACCCAAGAAGCATATAAGCATAAGCATTTTATAGGGATATCCCTACCTTACTGGGCTTCATTATAAGGGGGTTTATATGGGATATCCCTATCCTAATTTTTGCTTACGTGCTTTTTGGGGCCCTATAAAACCCCAACCGAATCCTGAACCCCAAAGCCCCACCCAAAAAAACAAAAAGCTTCAAGCCCTGGTCTGAGCCCGAAAACTGGACCAGCTTGGAGGGTGTAGGGGTTGAAGGGTTTAGGGCTTTAGGGGTTTAGGGTTTAATGGTTTAGGGGTCTAGGGTTTAGGGGTTTAGGGGTTTAGGGGTTTAGGGCTTAGGGGTTTAGGGTTAGGGTTTGAAAGACCAGGTGATGTTGTCGACCTGTGTATCGGGGTCTGTTCTCAGTCTGCTTGCTGTTCTACCCTTGATTCTAGCAAGGATCGTAAGAAAAAACCCGAAACGCCGTAAACCTTAATACGCTTACACTTGCTGCTGGCGATGAATAACTAGATTACTCGTTCTAGAGGCTCGGCTTGTCGAAGATCCATAGCTCTTACTTTCTCTATACGTAGGGTGTCTTTTTCAAAAGTGGACTTGTGCGACAAGCTCCTTGTGGCAGGAACCCCACACCCTACACACCCCTAAACCCTAAACCGCTAAACGTTAAACCCTAAACCCCTAAACCCTAAATCCTAAACCGTCGTTGCTTGCAGACTTCTGTCTCAGGTGGAAAACGTGCTGAGAAAAGCCGAACCCGAAACTCGAAACCCCAAACCCATACGACTGCTGATGATATACGTCCTGCAATACCTTAAGGGTTTAGGGTTCAGGATTTAGGGGTTTAGGGTCAGGGTTCAGGGTTTAGGGTTTAGCATGACCTGAAGGACCCTGAACTATGGGAATTAGGGTATATTCCTTATTATGGGTAATGCAGGGTTTATATCATCAACCGTAGTGCTGTTGGATAAGAGGCTCTTAATATAGGGGCCTTAACAATTACCTATACTATTTGGGGGGTTCCTTATTATATAGTAGAATATTCCCAAAACCCTATTCTAATTATTAAGGCCCCTGCGTTAGAAACAACATAAATCCTGAACCCTAAACCCCTCAAAGCCCTAAATCCTTAAAACCCCTAAATCCCTAAAACCCCTGAACCCCTGAACCCTCTATCACGCCGTGACTTCGCTGGAATAGGCTGAGGCGGCTTCCGTCCTGCTGGCGGCCTTGCAGGCGAGCTGAGTCTCAAACACCTTAAGCCCCTAAACCATTTAGGACTTCAGGTATATGGTTTAGGGTGTAGGGTTTCAGGTATAGGGTTTAGGGTTTAGGGTTTAGGGCTTCAGGTATATGGTTTAGGGTTTAGGGCTTCAGGTATATGGTTTAGGGTTTGGCTTCAGATATAGGGTTTAGAGTTTAGGGTTTAGGGCTTCAGGTATAGGGTTTAGGGTTTAGGGCTTCAGGTACATGGTTTAGGGGTCAGGGCTTCAGGTATAGAGTTACACTAAGCCCCGACACCGGCGAGGGTTCAGGGTTTAGGGTTTAGAGACTACTTTTCGGGGCTCCTGATTATAGTATCCTTGTAGTTATTCTCGTGGGTTCAAGTAAACCCCACACTCTGAGCCCATGCCCTGACTTCCTGAGCAGGCAGTCAGTTTCTGCATGCCGGGAAATGTGTAGCTCAGGGCTTGGGATGTACGGCTATGATGTGTGGGGCGGAGTGCCTATGGTTTTCAGAATATATATATATATATATATATATATATCTATCTATCTATCTATCGATCTATCTATCTATTCATTTTTTATATAGGACTTAGGAGGCTCATCGTCCTTGAGGTTGTCGTAAGACCTAAACGCCAACCCCAGGACCCATGGGTTACAGCGTTGGGAGCTCAGAGCCTTCGTGTCTTTTTGAAAGGCCCTTAAGCCTTACCCCTGACGCCTAAACCCTAAACCCCTAAACCCCTAAAACCCCTAAAACCCCTAACCCCTAAACCCTAAACTCCTAAACCCTTAAACCCCTAACCCCTAAACCTTAAACCCTAAAACAGTAAACCCTGAAACCCCTAAACCCCTAAAACCCCTAAAACCCTTAAACCCTAAACCCCTAAAACCTTAAAACCCTTAAAACTCTAAACTCCTAAACCCCTAAAAACCCTAAACCACTAAACCCTAAACGCTAAAACCCTTAAACAACCCTAAAACCCCCAAAACCCACTGAACCCTAAAACCCCTAAAACTCTAAACCCTAAAACTCTAACACCCTTAAAACTCTCAAAACTCCTAAAACCTGAAACCTCAAACTTGGGCAGGACCACCGGCATGCGGCGCGGAAGAAGCGGCGAACATGCTCAGCACCCGAGGCCCGCCACTTGGGGAGAGGAGCTTAGTATAGGGGCCTCAATTATTACCTATACTCTTTTGGGGGTTTCTTCAAAGGGTTCCTTAAAGGGTTCTATAAGGGTTCAGGGTTTAGGGGCCTCAAAAACTTACCAGTACTATTTTGGGGGTTAACACATAAGCGCTATACCCTAAAACCCTAAGCCCTAGACATAAAACCTATACCCTAAACCCTAAACCCCTAAACCCTCAAAACCCTCAAAAACGTCAAAACCCTAAACCCTAAACCCTAAACCCTAAACCCCCTATAACCCTAAAGCCCTATCCCCTAGACCTCCCTAGACATCTCTAGACCCAAAATCCCCGAACCCTGGCTCCCCTCCTCGCGTTTTTTTTCAAAACCCGAAGGCCCAAGAGGGCTTTTAACAACCAGAAGACCTAAGCGGGTTTGGGGTTGAGGGTTTAGGGTTTAACAACCCTCCCTTTCAGAAAACCTTAGATCATCAAACTCGAAAGGATCCTGACAGATGCCTTAAAACCCTAAACCCTAAACACACTCGGCCCTGTAGCCTAACCGTTATCAGCCCTGAAAGCAGCCCGTTTCGGCTCAGGTGGCTCGGAGCTTGCTGCAGATGAAGGCCGCAAGGGATAGGGTTTAGGGTTTTTTAGGGTTTAGGGTTTAGGGTTTAGGGTTTAGGGTTTAGGGTTCAGGGTTCAGGGTTTAGGGTTTAGGGTTTAGGGTGTTGGTGGCTTTGGGTTCAGGGTTTGGGGTTGGTGCCTACTTGGAGGTTCATGGGTAGTTATCAGTGGGGTTACAAGTCCCCTAACAGGGGTTGTAAGTTACAGTTACCCTACTTATGACCCCCATTTCTATCTACTCAGGAACCCCAAACCCTGACACCTTATCCGTTGTAGTAACCCTTATAGTAGCCCCAATTTATAATAGTAACTACCCATGAACTCCAAGTAGGGTTTAGGTACGTGGGAGTCGAGGGTCAAGGTCACACAAACACGAGTGCTGTAGGGGCCTTGATAATTTCCTATATTATTCTATTTTTGGGGGGGGTACTTTAAAGGGTTCCTTAAAGAGTTCAAAAAAGGTTTAGGGTTTAAGGGCCCGAATATTTTCCTACATTATTTTGGGGGATTCCTCACGATGATTATAGTATAATGGGCCCGCAAAACCCTATTCTAATTATTCAGGCTCCTACATTATAGAAACCTGTTATAGATCCCTTATAGAACCCTTTAAAGAACCCTTAAAAGGAACGCCCACAACCCTCTTCTAATTATTAAGGCCCCTACATTAGCATGAGTCGCATTTCTCCTCCTCTCGCCTCTCGGACCATCTCACAAAACCGAAATCATCGGGTCATGAAGCATTACAGATAAGAGGATCCTTGTGTCTGAAACCCCTAAACCCTCAAACCCTAAAGCCCCCACTGCCCTAATCCCTAATGCTCCCACAGCCCCAAAACCTCAATTTTCATACCCTAAACCCCCCCTAAACCCTAAACCCCAAACTGCCCTAAGCCCTCTAAACCCTCTAAACCCCCAAACCCTAAACCCCAAACTGCCCTAAACCCTCTAAACCCTCTAACCCTCTAAACCCTTTAAAGCCTCAAACCCTAAAGCCCCACCCCGCTGTCCCACAGACATCCTGGGTTGTCTTTTGGGATCTGTGTTAATTTCCCTTGCTATTTTAGAGAACCATAATAGCAAATAATGTTCAAAGGGCTTAAAGGACAACTTAGCCCTATATGTACCCTTAAGGGTCCCTAGAAAGGCCTAGGGGTCCATATTAGGGGCCCATACTTCTAACCTTAGCATCAGGCTCCTGCTGGAAGGCTGCAGCTGCTGGCGCCGACCCTCGCCGCAGTGCTGTCAGAGGAAGGCCCCGGAGAGCTCAACACCCCTTAATTACTGTCTGGTGCTTAGTAGGGAATGGGGGAATGGGTTATAGGGACTACTATAAGGGACCTTAAGGGACTATCATAGGGATCCATTCCCCCATTCCTTACTAAGCCACAGTGCTGTCAGAGGAAGGCCCCGGAGAGCTCAATACCCCTTAATGAAGGAATAGACCGTAAAATTGCAGAGTTGTTAATATGTGATGTAAGTTATACCCCTTAATTAAGGACGCAGACCGGGATTTGCTGGGGTTTAGTTTAGGGCTTAGGGTTTGAGGTTTCGGGGGGAGTCCTTGATATTATGATGTAAGGTAGATTCCTTATTGAGGAATATACCTTAAATTGCAGAGGCCTTAATATTATGATGTAAGGTCTGTTCCTTTTTGGGGAATGTACCTTAAGTTATAGAGGCCTTAATATTATGATTTAAGGTATAATCCTTAGTTGACGAAGATACCTTAAATTGCAGAGTCCTTAATATTATGGTTTAAGGTAGATTCCGTATTGAGGAATATACCTTAAATTATCGATGCCTTACTATTATGATTTGAGGTATATTCCTTAATTAAGGGCTTTGGGGTGCTCTGGGGCACTGCTGGGCTTCGGCCGCCATAACTTGGAGTTTCCGAAAACAAGGGGTACCTTATTTGGGGATTTAGGGTTTAGGGGTTTAGGCTTTAGGGGTTTATAGGGTTTGGGGTTTACCTTATTTGGGGGTACCCTATAATAATAAGGATCCTACTAATTATTTAGGGTGCTATATTAGGGTCCGTACTTTCGGAAACCCGCATAACTTGGGTTGAAGAACGGTCTTATGGCGTCGATGACGGTATAGGCTTTCAGGCTGAGCGCTTAGGTGGATCACCGCGCTCCTGTTCGGATCCCGTTTTCGCGAGCGCTGTCTAGATCAAAGTTGGAGAGGACCTTTGCCAGCTGTTGGTTTTTACCTCAGCCCTAAACCAAGTACACGCCGGAGGCGCGTTCCCATGCAACTTGTTTGGGCTAACGCACGCTTTAATGAGCATGAGTTTTCGCAGGTTTTGCGGGCTTAAGGCTTCCCTGGTGGGGTGGGGTGGGGTGCACTACGCCTCACTACTCCACCATCCCTATGAGCATCATCGATGTGCAGGCCATCATCATCATCATCATCGTCATCACCATCATCATCATCGTCATCATCATCATCATCACATCATCATCATCATCATCATCATTGTTATCATCGTGTTTCTTTCTGTTCCGTTTCAATACTCCAAAGCAGCTGTCGACTGACCTGAGTCGGTTGGCAGATCGGCTGCACAATTCGCGTTCGGAAGGTTTTACATCTCCCAGTGGGGCCAGTGAATTCGTGCTTTGGCACGCAAAACCCTGGTTAAAAAACTGTACTTTCTAAGCATCCAAAACAACCTTGTTCGCCAAAAATGTGCGCACAACCCCACGTTTGCAGATTTTGGGCAAATCCTACGCACCCATGGACCGTGCCAAAATGCCAGGGTCATTGAAGCGCGTGTTGCCTTTAGGAGGTCCCTCAGTGCTACTGTCGAAAGGGGTGCTCGCATTTCTGCGGAGAGTTCGGGTTTCGGGAAGAGTTGGCGTCTAACACAGGGGCCTAAATAATCACCTATACTATTTTGTGGGAGTTCCTGATTTTCGTTATTATAGTATAATGGGCCCAAAAACCTTATTCTAATTATTAAGGCCCCTACATTGCAGCGAAGGATCAGCCTTTCGGGTTTTAAAGGCTTAGGGGGCTTTTCTTTGGGGTACTTCTTTCGGGTTTAGGGCCGGGCCTAGGTCTTGAGGAGGTCTTTCCCAACGAGAGACGATGAGCCTCTGGATGAGCAGCATCGATCTCTGGGTTCGGGGTTTAGGGTTTAGGGTTTAGGGTTTAGGGTTTAGGGTTTATGGGTTAGGGTTTGTGGCGAGTTGCTCCATGTTTCTGCCTGGTTCATATAGCAACCGGATAGGTAACAGTACCACAATCAGAGCCCCCGTGCTCCTTCGTAGTCACTGCTGGTAAAGTTCAACAGAGAACCCGAACGCACACACGCCCCACAGCTCAAAACAAACCCTACCCAAGGTAAACCCTATGTATCCCTGAACTAAACCCTAGACCCTAAACCCTAAACCGCAAAATTCTGCAAAAGAACCACATGTCGCAGGATACAAACCACAGCATGACCCCCCCCCCAAACCCAGAGCCCAGAGCCCTGAACCCTACACCCTGCACCCTAAACTAAAGTCTCTAAACCCTGCACCCTAAAGGCCCTAAACTAAACTCTCGAATAAACTCCCTAAGCCCTACACCCTGATCTAAACTCCCTAAACTCCCCAAACTCCCTAAACCCTACAAAAAAAGAAACAGCTCAACTCCCCAAACTCCCGAAGCCCTACAAAAAAAGCAACAGCTAAACTCCCCAAACTCCCGAAGCCCTACAAAAAAAGAAACAGCTCAACTCCAGTTCGAAGACAGGCGATGACCTCGAGGGCCTGACGCTGCGGCTGACCACCCAGGCCGCAAATGTGAGAGGGCGACGGTTAAGGTTTAGGGTTTAGGGTTTAGGGTTTAGGGTTTAGGGTTTAGGGTTTAGGGTGGCGGGGTTTCGCGCTCCGTGGGGATCTGTTCCTTTAAGGGTTCGTTTAAGGGTTCCTTGAAGGGTTCCTTTAGGGTTTCTTTAAGGGTTCCTTGAACGGTTCCTTTAAGGGTTCCTTGAAGGGTTAAGGGTTCCTTTAAGGGTTTAGGGTTTTAGGGTTTGGGGTTTTTGGGGCTTTTGGGTTTTGGGGTTTTAGGGTTTAAGAGTTTGGGGCTTTACGGGCTTCAACGTTTTAAGGGGGTTTGGGAAATTGTGGGTTTTTTTGGTTTGGTGTTTCGGTTTTGAGGATCTAACATCGGGGCCATAATAAATTAGAATCGGTTTCATCCATTAGCGACGCTCTGCTGACATAGTGCTGCACCGCCTTGAGTGTTGGAGACAACATTTTGCCGATCAGGAGTTGGGCACAGTTACTACGCCTCGAAGACTACCTGCGCAAGTTTCCCCCACCTTGCGCGGAAGCACAGACTGTTTTTGATCTGGAGGTCGTGCCATCTTTGATCGACGCTGAGCAGATTGTCTTGGGGCTACAAAGACACAAAGCGTCGGGACCCGATGGGGGCCCCCACAGAGGCCTCACGGCAGCTCTTCCCTACGCTCAAAGCCACCCTGATGATTCAGGAACCAGTCGAGTTTCGCGGAGAATGTCTAATTACCCTCGCAAAGAAGGCGGGGGCAGCCTTACGCTGTAAGGACTTCCGCTCGATTTTGTTGGCGTCTGTTCCGGCCACAATCCTGCAGCTACTTCCACTTTTCACCGCCCACAGCCACAGCTTCCAGGGGTTTTAGCTTCCGCGCGACGCGTCGTGGACGACGCCCTTGGGTCGAGGCGCGGCGCTTCAGTTGGCAAGCCCTAAACCCCAAAACCCTAAAGCCCTAAGCCCTAACCCTAAAGCCCCA
>CAJNDV010001437.1:4052-14254 GCA_905221635.1 Symbiodinium sp. CCMP2456
TATGTATATGTATATGTATACATACAAGTATATCTATACATACATATGTGTATGTGTATGTATGTATCTATATATATATATATATGTATGTTATGAAAACGGATGGGGTGGCGACCCTGTCTGGAGCTCAAGCCTGGATTGTTGGCTCCAACGGCCGGACTGAAACCGATGAGATGCGCCCATGGTTCTACATCGCCAATTGCCACGGAAAAGTTGTGAACAACACAAGGCAACTCACCCCGTCGAAACTCTGCACAGTCTCGCCGCGGCTACGCCCAATTCGTGCAGCGGAGGAGCCACACAAGCCCTGAGCATGTGCCGATGTTGGCCCGTACCTCCATGTCAATGTGCAAACAGGCACTGCCGGAACAGCTGCAGTAAACAATGCGGCAACAGGAAACTGAGGAACATGAAAGGAAGCTCTACTCATAAATGCTTCTTGCCACAGGTACAAAGCAAGCAGACCCCATCGTCTTCTGAGTCCGCATCATCATCAACAGTCGTCATCATTGTCACAGCCACCATCACCATCACAAACATCAACAACACCGTCAACGTTTTCGTCCTCATCACCCTCGACTTCCACATCACCCCGCCCGTTACGTTGGCCCTCCTCCTCGTCAGCAGCACCATCGTCGTCTGGGCTATGAAGATGATCAAAAGGACTGTACCAGGCCAGTGCTGACACCAGACGGATGCCAAGCGCAATATGAACACGAATGCAAAGATTAGTCTGTGCAAGAAGACTACCACATCAGGAACTACAGTCAGGAGAAAAATGACTGTAACAGGAAGCACTTCAACTTCAACTAAAACGACAACACTGAACACCTCAAGTTGTTGTGGCAGCAGTTCGACAAACCCTTCGTGGCGCACAGAGTCATTGACCAGCTCGCGATCCTCACGCAGCGCTCGCTGGGCCTTTGGTGGAATGGCCGATGGTTTTGGATTTACGTGCCTACGCCCCAAGCCCTAAACCCTAAACCGTAAACCCTAAACCCTAGACCCTACACCCGCCCCAAGCCCTAGCCCTAAGCCCTGAAGCCTAAAGCTTTAAGCACTTAGGGGTTGAGAAGCATCTTAGCTTCGAGGCCTCTTGGCACGGGGCATCGACCGCAAGGTTGGGTGTCTGATTGCTCGGGGTTCGGCGTTTGTGTGTTTTGGGGTGTGGGTTTGGGGGCTTTGGGCTTAGGAATTCGTTTCCATGCCAAGAGACATAAGCCAGACAGCGGCCATTCTTCCTGATGACCTCGTGGAGGGGCTTTCGAAATTTTGACTTCACAGCTACGGGGCTGTAGGGTCGCGGGGTTTGAGCGCAGTTAGGCTTTGTTGCTTTCCGCGTCGGCATCTCAGTACTAGTGTCATCTGCAATGGAATGATTGCCAAACCCTAAACCCCAAACCCTAAACACTAAACCCTGAAACCTGGCTGGTCGCCGTACCCTCGCAGAAAAGCTTCAAAACCACGAGATCAGCGATAGAAACGGAAAAGCTCTCCATACGGTGGCCACACGACAGCTGTGCGCGCTCGCGAACTCTTGCGCATGTTTTTTCACGCACACAACACCCATAATTCAAGAGGGGCCCCAACTTTCAAACAACGTAACGATGACGCTTCTGCTAAGCGTTCGGGACAAGCGGAGCAATTCGGCCAATTCTTTCCCTGTGGTTCGGTGGGATTGTTTCCACTCGATCCTTCTCGCAAGCCTGATGTCATCGAAGATACATTTCCGACAACCTAATATAGGGGCCTTAATAATTAGAATAAGGTTTTGGGGCCCATTATACTAGATCTATAATAAGGAACCCCCGGACGACGACGACGTCCCCGACAAGGCCTGATGAGGCCGCAAATACGACAGCCATCACTACAGCTCCTATCCTTCTTGCTTATAAACTTCGGCTGCGAGCACTGGCACCATGGTCATCACCACGGTAGTTGCAAGTGCCCTTGCCATACGACGGAGACGAAGACAGCAGCAGCAGCGGCGGCGGCAGCAGCAGCAGCAGTCTTTGTTGAAAAGTGTAAGCAGTGCTGACAAGACCCAAACTACTTCTCTTCGCATCATATTACATGATACCATGTGTGCACATATAAATATACATATATACATGTGTATATACATATGCGTATAATTATATTTATGTTTATATGTATATTTGTATGAGAGTAAAGGTACATTTGTAGCTATATTATATAACGGCACAGTGACAAAACGATACAAGGATATAATATCAGTTTACAAACTGTTTGAGTATACTTTAAACTATCATGACATATTGCAGACTCATAATATAAGGTGTTATAACATATTATAGCATATCTTAATTAATATGTCATGACATAGGAGTATAATGTACCTTTGCTGGGTTGGGGGCCTGCTGTGCTACCTCCCGATCCGCTGTGGGCTGCACGAAGGAGAGGGCTCCTGGGACTCAGAGAATCGGGCAGGCCTTAGGGTTTAGGGGTTTAGGGTTTAGTGGTTGAGGGGTTTAGGGGTTTAGGGGTGTAGGGTTTAGTGGTTGAGGGGTTTAGGGGTTTAGGGGTTTAGGGTTTTGTAGTTGAGTTTAGGGGTGTAGGGTTTGGGGTTACTACAAGGGTTCTGTGACAAGGGCTTTTATAATGAGAACAAGTGTTTTGGCCTTGGGGTATCTGAGTTTAGTTTCGGCGCTTGTGCTTCGTTTGCCCTGGGCTTGGGGCAGGTGGGGAGCTCAGGTTGTGCAAACTTGGCACCCCAAGCACTCACCCCGAAAGCCCACAACCCTAAGACGCATCCCTGACCCAAAACCTCAACCCCAACCCCAAAGACCGTAGACCCTACCCATAGCCCTGTTTCAGGAAAGGCAAAAGAAAATCACCTTAGAAGATTGGTTTCTTGGGCTGCCGGTAAAAACAAGAAACCCTAAACCCCAAGCCCTCAACCAAACCCTAAACACTTTTTTCCAAACTGCCCAACCCCAAACCCTGCTCTCCCGTAGCTCTTTGGATTCAAGTTTAGGCTCGGCTTGGTGGCTTCGGCTTAAGTATAGGGATTCAAGCTTGATGGTTCAGGGTCTAGGGTTTAGGGTCTTGGGCCAGGGCTTTGGGTCCTGGTGGTTTTGGGGTTTTGGGGGAAGCTACTACTGGGATTCTGCTGGCATGCTTCCACAATGCTACGGGAGCCTTAAAGCCGCAAGCTCTAAAAGCCAAGCCTCGCCCCAAACGATGGAGCTTAAACCCTAAGCTCGAAACCCGCATGAGAGAAAGGGGTGCTGCCAGGGTTCTCCCGTGGGTCTCGGAGAGCAGGAGGAGCCTATGATCGCGTCTGGCTTAAGAGAGGGGCCTTGAGAATTAGACTAGAATTTTGGGGGTGTACCAACGGAAGATGAGGAACCCTAAACCCTAAGCTCTAAACCCTAAACTAAACCGTAAGGGATAGTGCTCGTCGTTCTGTAGGCTTCTATACGCTGGCCTCTCTGCGGGTTTTGGGACTTGCGGGTTGAGGTTTTGCTGGTTTAGGGCTTGGGGCTTAGGGCTTTAGTGATCAGGGTCTTGCGGTCGAGGGTTTGAGGGTTGAGGGTTTAGGTTTTATTTTGCTGCTGGAAACATGGAAGGCTGGGAAAGGCTGATTTGGGCTTGACGGGGGAAGGTAATATAGGCGCCTTAATAATTAGAATAGGGTTTGGGGTATGTTATACTATAATTATAATAAGGAAAACCCCCAAAAATACTTTAGGTAATCAAAGCCTCTATATTATATTGTCTATGCTCCATGGTTGCCATCCCTGAACCCACAGGCCTCTAGCGAATGAAGTTTGTTGCGGCACTTGATCTTGGTTGTGTAGGGGTTTAGGGTTTAGGGTTTAGGGTTTAGGGTTTATGGACTCTTGCCCTAGGCCCTAGGCCCTAGAGCAAGCCGCTGACGGTTCCAGGTGTCAGGGTGCGGTCTACTTAGGTCTAAGATGCTGCTGCCTTGGGGTCTCAGACACTAAGAAACGGTTTAGGGTTTAGGGTTTAGGGTTAAGAAAGAAAGTTGGTAAAACCCTAAAACCCCTAAACCCTAAACCGCTGAACGCTAAACCGTAAACCCCGGTGGTTGTCATGACCAGTAGGTTTCGTACTCCTGCTACCATCATCACGATTGACTAGTGTGGATGTAACTGGCGATAGTTGCACTGCTACCATGGGTAACCGGTGTTGCTATGGCTATAACTGTTCATGTCGACTCACTTTCTCAATTAAAGGTTAAATACTACGACTACGAATACGACTGCCAACGTGATACGCACTACTACCCTAGGTCCAAGACAAGAAGCTTCACAACAACTTGGAAAACGAAAACACATACAACCTGGAAAACCACTTGTAACCATACAACACCATGTATGACAACCCCTACACCTCTAAACCCCTAAAACCCTAAACCCCTGAACCCCGAACTCCTGAACGCCTAAACCTCGACCCACTAAACCCTAATCCCGTAGACGCTTAACCGTAAACTCGAAAAAACAAGAAGGCCCCTGAAGGCTATGGCCGGGTCGCAGCTCCCGCCACTCCTGCCTCAGCTCCTTCTCACGGCGTTCCTGCACTGTTGCTAGGAAACCCTTGGCCCAATGAACTCTGAAATCTCATACCACAAAACCGTCATCATCATCATCATCACCATCATCATCATCATCATCATCCTCATCGTCATCATTGTAACCACATGTATACCAAGAAGACTACTACCAAGCAGAAGAAGAAGAAGAGAGAACTCTGGAGAGCTTGGAGTGAATGAGGATGAGGATGCCGAGTCTTTTTGGGTTTGGGGATGCGTCATATAGGGGCCTTAATAATTAGAATAGGGCTTTTGGGGTATATTAACCATGACGATAAGAACAGACCCCCAACATAGTGTTGGTAATTATTAGGCCCCTAAAATATGGGGCTTTACCTGATTTAGGGTGACAGGGATGAAGAGGGAGGGGCGCGCCTGGAAAAAATGTGAGCTCATGTTGGTCACAGTCGGCAAGGAGAGTCACACTTGTGACACTTGTGAAATTGCCCTTACAAGCCAGCATCTTGGTTCCCTCAGAACCCCTACATCTGCGGCCCGGCATTTTCGCAATTGCTTAGCCCTCCCCGCGTCCGAGCACGGCTCCTTCTCCTCCGCTTCCTGGATGCTCTCCCAGACGTCCTCCGCGGCAGTCTGAACTTCGAACCCCCCCCCCAAGTACAGTTCTATCTCCGACCCTGCGAGTAGCCTAAAAGACTCAAAGCCGCGGAAGATTTAGAGTGCCCAGCGTTCTCGACCCAAGGGCAAGCCTGCAGCTGCGCAGACGTCTACTACACGCTCAGTGAGATCAAGGCCTCAAGATCCCAACTACCTAAGGCTTAGGCTTTAGGGTTTAGGGTGTAGGGTTTTTTGGGGTCCAGGCATACAATTAGCGACAGACGGCGGAGCAAGAACCGCTAGGTAGTTCCCTTGGCGCAAGGCTGCTGAGGATCACGACGATGTTGACAGTGATGCTACAACCGATTCTGCTGATGCCGGCGACGAGGGCGGTCTTGAAACTGGTGATGATGGTAGTGCTGCTTGCTAACGTGATAAAAGTTCTGAACACGTCTGATTCTTCTGATTTTTTCTGATCCGAACAAGTCGTAGACAGTAGCATATGCCAACGACTTAACATTACCGTCGTGGTGCTGTTCTGATGCGTGTAAGGCCCCGATTCCTTTCAGAACCTATGATGGAAGGCGGTGCAAGTAGCTCTGCGTTTGTCTTGCGGTTGAGGCTGGCATCGAGTGGCCTCAGACCCTAAGGTAATGTAGAACTTCCCCACTAGACATTGAAGTATCAGGGTCTAGGCTGTAGGACTTAGGCCTTGGAGTTTTGGGCTTGAGGTTTCATTCAGAGATCTCGGGTTTGAGCCTTGTGGTTTAGGCTGGGCCCACGGTCTACAAGCACAGTCGGCTTAAGGCTTCGAGACTTCCGGCAACCTCGATCCCTGAACCCTGATCCTCTGAAGCCTTTGAGCCTATAGGGTTTAGGGTTTAGGGTGTAGGGTTTCGGGTATAGGGTATAGGGTTTAGGGTTTAGGGTATAACCCTACTCCCCGCATCTTCTGCTGCAGGATTTGTGCAAGGGGCCTTCGTTGATGCACTCGTTGATGGGCGAGCCTCGCCGCATCGGCCCCCAAAACAGAAACGAGGCGCCTTACACCCCTGAGCCCTGCACCCCCAAAATCATCTCCGAGCTTCCCTCCGCTTGACGGTTTAGGGTTTAGGGTTTAGGGTTTAGGATTTAGGGTTTAGGGTTTAGGGTTTAGGGTTTAGGGTTGAGGGCTGCTACGATGCTCAGGAAAGTCTGTAGGTTCTCTCGGTGCAGGCTTTGGTGCTTGGCGTGTGGCATATTTCGGCCTATGACTCTTGGGCCAAGGATATACCCTCAAGTCAAAACAGTTCGTCTAGGAGTTTGTCATGCTTGTCTTGCTGGGATCACGTGTTTACTACCCAAAGGAACCCTAAACCCTCAATCCTAAACCCGAAGCTCTAAACGCTCAATCCTAAACCCTAAACCCTAAACCCTCAACCCTAAACCCGAAACCCGAAACCCTAAACCCTAAACCCTAAACCCTAAACCAAAACCCTAAACCCTAAGGAACTACGTTAAGCCGCCCGTGAGAGAAGAGGACTGGTCTCCGGCACCTCTGCAGCAGCGAGGTCGAAGGCGTAGTCCAGCGCCTGGAAGATTACGACTTTGTGGCTTTGAGGATTTGGGGTTTAGGATTTCAGGGTTCAGAGTTTAGGGTTTAGGGTTTAGGTTTAGGCGGGCTTTAGGGTTTAGGGTTTAGCGCTTGATGGTTTTAGGGTTTGAGGTTTTAAGTTACCAGGGCTTAGGGCTTTATGGTTTTAGGGTTTAAGGTTTAATTTGCTAGGGCTTAAGGTTTGAGTTCTTGCCGTGATATAGCGCGTTAGCGATAGTGTATTCCACAAGGCGTTGTCGAGTGCATCGTACCATAGTGAGAAGCTGTGAAAGCCTGTCTACGGAGGTATTCCATCTTTTTTGCCCACTGCACGCCGTGTAAGGCGGCCAAACCGCCCAAACCTATTCCTTTAAGCGTTTAAGCCTAAACTCATGCCAGAACGCTTTTTCCGTCCCTTGCACAGCAGGCAGGACAGCAAGCCCAGACACAAAATACCCAAATTTGGCACATTCACCCTAAACCCTAAACCCTAAGCCCTAAACCCTAAACCCTGAACCCTAAACCCTAAACCCTTGCCTTGAGTTTAGGGCTTGGGGTTTAGGGTTTGGGGTTTGGGGTTTAGGGTTTAGGGTTTAGGGTTTAGGGTTTAGGGTTTAAGGTTTGGGGTTTGAGACAAGCTTGAGGGCTTCTCAGGCTTACGGTTCAGAGCCAGAGCGTACGATTAAAACTCAATCAAATGGAAGTTACCCTCAACTCCGCTAAGGAGCTGTCTATGTTAAAACCCTATAACTCCCAACCCTAAACCCTAAACCCTAAACCTTAAACCCTAAACCCTAAACCCTAAACCCTAAACCCTAAACCCTAAACCCTAAACCCTATAACTCCCAACCCTCCCGTCCTACACCTCTGGCCTCCAGCGTCTGAATCGCCGCTTTCGCCAAGATCTCCTACGCAGGACCAGGATGGCAGAGCGCCGGTGGAGAGGACTGCGACTTAGGGCTTAGGGCTTAGGGGCGGATGCTTTGGGGTTCAGGGTTTAGGGTTTAGGGTTCAGGGTTTAGGGTTTAGGGTTTAGGGTTTAGGGTCTGAGGGTTCCGGACTTTAGGATTTAGGGCTTGGGGTGGCTGGAAGGGTCTTGAGGGTTCATTTGGGCTCGAGAGGGTTGGAGTTGAAAGGCTTCTGCCAATCCGGGGTGCGAAAAACGACGCCCTGGTTTAGGGTTTTGGGGTTTCGGGTTTCAGGGTTTACGTAGGCCAGGGCTTGGGTACCAACGGTGTTCCCGCGGTTGAGGGCTTAGTTGCGGGGATTTAGGGCTTAGTCTTTCAGGTGGAATTGGCAGACTCAATGCGGGGCCATGCTCCTTGTAGGGTTTAGGGTTTAGGCTACGGGTTTAAAGTTTAGGGTTTAGGGGTCCCGTAGATCTCGGCGGCATCAGCTTGAGCATTCGGTTAAGTCTTTGTTCGGTGTCCCTTTTAACCACCATAATATCCTCTTTTTCGGTTTTCTTATTCTGTTTCTCAATGCAGAACTTATCCGGGCCCTACAAAAAACTAGGTTTTGGGAGGTTAAGGCAACAGGTAGGGCTCAAAGACGCGAAGAAAGGCAGCTTGACACGAGATATTTCTAAAGCCTAGAAAAGGCAGGCACAAACAGAAGCATTGCAACACTCAAGTCTTAAAGCTGATATAGATGCCTGATTCACGAGCTCATTTCGCTTGAAACGATTGTAGCATTGGGATGCTACTGTTAAGTGAGGCTGGTAAGGATAAGGGGGCGGCTGATCTGAGGTCTACATTAATCAAGGGATTCGCTATACATGTTGCCTCGAGGTCGTTGCCTCCAACGTGACATGGTGCTCGCTCGCTCATTGTTGTTTCACTGCACATCGCAAAGTGTTCGCATATCTCTGCACCTAGCTTTGCAGAGGATTGCACTTGTGATCCTTTGCTTGATTTATTTAGTGTGATTGTGTGACTCTTGTGCTGAGTTTACTGAATCCTGTTCGTTCGTGGCCGGTCCACTCGAAAACGTCGGCATTGAAAGCAGTGGCACACGGGGGCCAGGAGACCGGAATGTCCAGTAAGAGAGATTTAAAGGAAACTAGCTTGGCTTTTGGTTTTCGGCCTGGTTCCCGCACACCCCGTTCCCAAACTGCGTGCTCGCTCGGAACACCGTGCTCGCTCGCACACAACGTGCTCGCTCGCACGCAACGTGCTCGCTCCAACGAAGCGTGCTCGCTCCAGCGTGTCGCGCCCGCACCGTGTTCGCATGGTTCGCGCGCAAAAATTTGAGCGGGCACCCTGTTCTACTAAATGCCAGCCACGGCCACTAAATGGACGAATCTCGAGGCAGCCTGCGTGCTTGCTCGACAACTCAAGATTTAAAGGAACGCGTGCTCGCTCGCAAGTTTCGGCCCGCAGGTTGTCGCACCATGCACGTTGAGCCGGCACCCAAACCCGAGTGAGCACCCACGCCCATCACAAGGAGCTGAGGACGAGCATTGGCTCAATGGCTGCAGGTCAATGGCCACGGAACAGGCTCGCGCAGCTGTCTGAGCCGGGATGCTGGCAAGCACCGCGCTCATTCAACCCGCAGCATTTCATTACCGTGATCCCCCATCCGAAGTGTGATTTGACCTCCCGACCGCATTCGGACCGACCTCCCGGAAACCACAAGGTTCATCAAAAGTCAAATGGTGATGTTTGAATAACCTCGGCAATCCTCGGCACATCTTGTGCACACTAGACACGTCAAGCGAGGTACCGCCTATGCGATCCTCTGCAATCCTGTGTGCAGAGTCGGTAAACATGGTGTGATGGGGCGAAAGACAAAGAGGGCGAGCGAGCACCATCACAAGTTGGAGGCACCGACTTCGAGGCAGCATGCATTGTGAATCTCTTGAATTAATTACCCCTGCATAGCCACCCTAAACCTTAAACCCTCGACCCGAAACCCTAAACCCTGAAGCTCTGAAATCAGAATTGGTATTTGACATTTGCACTACGCCACAAAACCTGAAATCTTGAACGCGACAGACTCTGAACCTCAAGCACCTCCCTTACCCTAGAAACCCCTACAGCCCCAAACCCTAGGCCAGCCTAAACCCTGATGAATCCTGTCAGCCCCAAAAAGCCTAAACCCAAAGCAGTCCTAAACCCAAAACCCTAAAACCGAAACTCCTAAACTTAATGCATAGAGCCTTAATAATTAGAATAGGGTTTGGGGCCCACTATACTATAATTACAGTAAGGAGCCCCCAAAACAGTATTGGTAACTGTTCAGGCCCATTATAGTACCCTAACCCTAAGCCCTAAACCCTAAACCTTAGACCTTAAACCCGTTGTTTTGGGGCCCATTATAGTACCCTAACCCTAAACCCTAAACCTTAAACCCTAGACCTGAAACCCGCTGTTTTGGGGCCCATTATAGTACCCTAGAGCGTAGAAAGGGCCATCTGAGAGCCGAGACGTTTTCGTAGGCCTCAGCCCCCTTTCGCCACCGCGCCTCTGGGGCTAGGGGGTTTAGGGTTTAGGG
>CAJNDV010001439.1:248-14750 GCA_905221635.1 Symbiodinium sp. CCMP2456
TCTCTCGAGAAATTTCAGAGTCTTCATATAACGGTTCTTGAGCGTGCAATAGGCCCAATGGGGTATGATTGGGTCGGGGCATATGCGGGGGTCCCCATATGAAGAATCCGACAACTTAAAAATGGGATCACATGATTTCTCAAACTCCCATGTGTCGCTGTGATTGCGAGTGGATATAACTAGTATAGCGCAGAATCATTCACTTTGTGCCACCATCCTTGTAATCCGAAGGATATCACGGTTGAGCGTTGCCCGAAACCCTGCAAACACACCAACAATGTTGTGCAACCAAAAACTAAACCAGCTAACGCACCAGCTCCATGCAATCACGCAATGAGTCGCTGTCTCGGGGCTGAAGGCTCGGCAGGTAAAGGAAGCATGCCAAAGCCACCGAGGAATTGAGCATACTAAGCCCAAGTGGCCTTCTGCGTTAGGACGGATCGCGGAAGAGTTTGGAGTGGTTCTAGCCACCCTTGCGAAAATTCAACATCATCAAGCTCGGCCCAAAAAGCTCCGACACGTCAACGCGCCGAGTCTTTGGCTAAGGACTGGTCTTATTTTCTTGTGCTTCTTCGCCCTGTACTATGGAGGTGAGATGGGATCTGGGAGACTACTAGGGTTCTGCACACATGGTCCGCATACCAAGACTTACAGATTTCTAGTTTTCGTTCTGGCATGCACCGTAGCACGGGCAATCTGAAAGGCGATGCCACTGCGACGGCAGCCACCCATGTTGGTGTATGGGCTTGTT
Source organism: Symbiodinium sp. CCMP2456 (assembly GCA_905221635.1). Lineage (NCBI taxonomy): Eukaryota > Dinophyceae > Suessiales > Symbiodiniaceae > Symbiodinium > Symbiodinium sp. CCMP2456. The sequence goes on from CAJNDV010001439.1 coordinate 1,000, forward strand.
GCGCTTGGCTGCTCTTTTCGATGCGCCCTGGCGATATGGAAATGGAGAATGAAGTAGGTTTTTCGAGTTTAGAGCGTGGGCTGCTTTTGTTTGGTTTTATATAAGTGCTTACGTCTCACAAGGCGGCAAATCACTGAGCAATGCTTGAAGTCAGTCCAGAGTAGCCCCGAAACCCTAAACCCTAAAAACCCGAAACGTGCACAACGCTACAGCTCTGACCTATCCCTGCAATGCGGGCTCGTCCTTGCTAAGTGGGAGGGAAACAAACTCTAAACCCGAAGCCCAGGCCTCTCTAAACTTCGGCACTTGCAAATCTCTAGAAGCCCCAGACTCTCGACCCCCAGACCTCACCCCGAAAAGCCGGCAAAAACCCAAAACACAAAAACCCTAAAGCCTCCTTCAGCCCGAAGACCCAGAAGCTTCTAGATCCCTAAGCCCTAAATCCCAAACCCTGAATCCGACGCCCACCTATCGTCTCCATTGCAGTTCGTTTTTGGAGGTTGCCCATCTAAGATCCACCAACAACAAGAACTACAATCGAGACCGTAGGTAAGGTAAGCCGCCTAAACCCTAACACCCGAAACCCTAAACCGAAACCCTAAAACCCTAAGCCCTAAGGAACCCCATAAACCGTATTACAAACCCTACACCCTAAAACCCTAAACCCTAAGAAACCCTATAAACCCTATCATAAACCCTAAAGCCTAAAACCTAAAACCCGAAACCCTAAACCCTAAAACCCTAAAGCCCTAAGCCCTCAACGAGAAGGCTTCTCTGTTGGGTTTGCTGCTTCGGCGGCTGTGAGCTCCTGAGCCGTCTCACGGCATTCTACGGACCTGGGTAGTTCGGCGCTGCCCTGTGCTACAACGCCCCGACTCAGGGTCTACCTGGACCCCCAAAAAAAATTGCATGTGAAATAGCAGCTTTTTAGAGGTTTTGGGGTCGTTATTTTACCTAGTTTTGGTTTTAAGGGTCTAGGCAGGGTTCAGGGTGGGACTTAGTAAGTTAAGGGTCTAGGCAGGGTTTAGGGTGGGACTTAGTAAGTAGGGCTCCAAGTACCTTAGTGGGGGTTATAAGCATATAACCCCCCCAAACCCCCCACCCCTAAAAACACACAGGGCCGTATTAGAAGGACCCCAAACACGGGATCGCAAACTGAAGGAAATCTCTCGATCTCTCTCTCTCTCTCTCTCTCTCTCTCTCCATCCCTTTCTATTTCTCTCCGCAGATGTTAAGCTGTAGGCACTCACACACCCAAGTGCGTACAGATGGTCACGTCCAGATACAAGCATAGTATATTATATTGGAAACTTATTGTTTTCTATGCGTGTGTGTATGTGTGTTTGTTTGTGTCTGTGTATGTGCATCCTGGACGATGCGATAAGTTTTGAGTTCAAACATGTACTACAGTGAAAACAGCATTTTCAGAGCAAGAAAGGGGGAGAAAGAACGAGACAGATAGAGACAGTAGGCAGATGCTTGCCTCTCTTAGCGCAAGCCGCTGATATTCAAACAACTACCCTGGTGGATGATGTCAAGCATTGCACAGAGGAGAAAAGCTGCGTTGAAAGCGGGGGATATCTCACAAAGGCATTGGACTTCGTTGTACTGCCGGACCTGATATAGTAAGGCCACTGCACGTCGCATTCTGGGCCGGAGGACGCGGTCTAGGATGCCGGCATGCAGATACCTTGCACACACCCTACGCATGCAGTTGCATGAGTAGCATTTCGCAGGCATCCATCCTTAAGGCAGGATCCCGAACCCCAGGGTTCTGAAGCGGAAGACTTGAATCTCATAGCCCGAATACAGCGCTCGCGAGACTCAATTGACAGGCAGTCTGATCTTGGCATTTGGTTTGGCTAACTTGGGTGGCCAAGACACTTTGGCGGCGTGACACGTGTGACACGAATTCCTTGCATTGTACGTTTGGGGGCCAGTAGCGATGCCGGATGAGCTAGGTTGAGCTGCACGCATTCTTTATTGAGCATCTGTGATCTCACACCAACGCTAGTGATGTTTACTGTATAAACATGCATGCATGCTCTCGTTAGTCCACCTGAGGTCGAATGTTTGCACTGGCTGCCTGCTTTCTGATCTGCAGCCGCACGGCACAAACCTCCAAGAGGTTCCTTGTGCTGCTGAACATTACCCCTTAAAGCTCGGAACCTGGAGCTCTAAATCCTACATCCCTCTAAGCCCCAAATTGAAGCCTCACAAATCTTGCTGAAATTGCTAGGAGGTCTGCTCAAACGATGCTCGCCAGAGTCAAACTTAAGTCTGGCTCTGGCACCCGCGCTATAACTTTACAGTCTGGCACGTTTAGCGCGAAGAGAGTCAAGGTTGAAACGAACAGGAATTAACCCTGAACCGTTCAAGAGTTTCCGGTTTCGGGTTCATGAAGAGTGATGTCGCAGAAGGGCCGTTGCCAAAGGGCCTGGATCCAGAATCACGTGATGTAGGTGTCGGAGTATACCCCTAAAGTCTTCAGATATCGTCCTTAATGTACTTGCATAGGATACTGAACCCCCAAACCCTGTTCTACTCGAATGAATAAGGCAGCTAGCTCCACTAGGTTGACCTTTACTTCGAAAATGGGCCAGCAGCCGAGCTGCTGCGCAGACGAAGGGCCCGAGGTACCCAAAGAGGTCCTCGAAGCGGTCGCCTATGGCGAGAGCATGGACTCGTCAACCACATCAGCTTCTTTGGTTCAAGCGAAGAGGTTGGTGCTTTGATTGTTCGTCTAAAGCTTGGGGGATCGACGCCGCAGCGGCAGCGGCAGCAGTAGCAGTCAGTAAGTAACAGGAGCCACAGCTGTATTTATTGTTGCGGTTGGTGGTGGTGGCTGTTGTTGCTGATTTAGCAGCGAGGTCCCGAAAGCCGAAGAAGACGGTGACCCGTGTCCGGATGCTGCCGTCACTGCCGCCACCACAGCCGAAAACGGAACGAGAACGCCAAGTAAGTGGAGCCGAATGGAGAAAATGAGCCATTTGGAGGTGAGCTGTAGGATTCGGGTTGAGGGTTCTACATGATCAAATTTCAGACCCCAAGTGGCAACACTATCAGCTTAGCTCCGTGCAGACATGTTGGTGACGTCGCAGAATTCCTAGCTGGCTGATCTGAAGAAAGACTTCGGCCAAGGGAGCTTCTGTGCGAAGTTCCAATGTTCCAGAATCATTTTAGACCCAAAATCTTTTAAACCGTCAACTGCTAAACGGCCCGTAACCCAAAACCCTGGAGCCCCAAAGCTTACACGTCTCCTTTGGAGATCCTTCAAGGCTTTGGAGTCTTTCGAGGCAGCATTTAGGGTTTAGGATTTAGAGCAGCTGATTGGCAGAGTCTGGGCACGAAAACAAGGGGTAGTTAGCTGCGAGCATCTGGTAACGTCAGTGGAGCAGTGCAGAGCACCACCACTCACAAAGCTGGTTGCGCCGAATCACAGCAATAGAGCATGTCTCACTTCCTCGAGAAGCAACATAGACAGAAGGCCCAGAACTAACTAATTATGGTCATCTCGGTGGCACCTTCCAGAAAAAAAAGCTGTCGGCCGTGCTGAAAGGTCTTGAACCTTAGCCTGAAACTTCATTCTACGTACCAATCGCTAAATTTCTAGTTGTTCAGTCAACTATACACTGAGGCACTGCAAGTCAAGAACCGTAAGCAAAGGGCGCTCACAAAGAAACGATGCACCACCGAAGTAACATCAAGACCTCGACCGAAGGTGGATACAGAAATCCTGCGTGGCGTCTCCCTCCGCGCAACTTTGCGGAACTTTGGAAGACTCTGGCGCCAGTCCCCCATCGACCTGGCTGAAGAGGACGGGCTGAGTTGCACACTGCTAAGTTGACAGATGAGTTGGTATGGACAAATCGATCAACATTGATATGTATCACCGGATTACATACGGCGCTGACCCCTGTTGATATCAAGGATAAGAGAAGAAGAGGCAATACCGTTGACAACTGCGAGCAAGAGTGAGAATCGAAGAGAGACGGAGTCAGAGAGAGCAGGAGAAAGCGAGCAAGAGACAGAGAGAGAGAGAGAGTGCACGTGCGAGTGAGTGATTGGATGAGTGAGTGAGTGCGTGTGCGTGTGTGTGTGTGTGTATCTGATTCTGTGTACGTCTGCAAGTCATAAGCTCCCCCCAAGCCGCACAGGATCGTGCGAGCCTTTGGGATCGTTCTGAGCCGGTGGAGGCTTTCTGGCGGGAATGCGACTTAAGGCTGAGGCTGAATCCCGCAGAGGGGTCTCAACAATCAGTTCCATCCCTTATGGGCCGAAATAGGTGTATTAGAACATACCCAAGAAATGTATTGGAAACTATTAAGGCCCCTGTGTTACTTGTACGGCCTCAGCAACTGAAGAGGGAAGGTGTAAGTGGTCCAGAGCTTGAACATCTTTCAGCTACAGAAAAGAAGCCCTATGGTCGGTTGTTGTGCTTCAAGATTGTGAGTTTGGAACTCTGATGGGGGGGGGGGAGGGTTTAGGGTGGATTTCCCAGAAGCGTTGTGCGAGTGGCAATGGACTTGGGCGAGATTTGCACTTGCGGTTTGTAGGCTTCTGGGGTCCAGGGGTCCGGCAGCCCGGAGCAGCATGTACATTACGGCCGAACTGACAAGACTTGAGATCCACCAATCCAACCTGTGCTGTTTCGTTGAGACATGCCCGTAGTTGAACCCAAACCTCTACTTCTCTACATAGACATAGACTCTAGACTCTAGACGCAAACTGAACCCAAATAGAAATGCTTGGAAGCTCGAGCGGAAGACTCTGAGGCCTTTGACATCTTCCTCTCGCACACGTGGCGCACGGCTGGAAGGTGCGGCTAAGTTGATCCCTGCCCGTCTCCGGCTGCTGACGGTTCAGGGCTTGCTGGTATCCGAAAAGACTACAACTTCAACAATGCTAGGTACTAAGTCAAGTGCCCAACACCACGTTTGCAAGCCACCTTTCATGAACCCTTCGTGAGCCACAGAACCCTGATCATGAAACCCTCCTACACCTGAATCCCTGAACCACTGCAGCCCTAAAAGAAACGAGCAAAAAGCGCCCGGTAGCTACCCTTACAGGAACCCTGGAAGAGCCCTAAACCCTAAACCCTTAAAGGTGGAAAGTGCTGTCTCTGCTCTTCCAGTCTGGGCTCGGGTTCACGCTGCTTTGCACGGTCGTCTGCGTGGCAACCACGGCAGACCGGCAAAGGAAAACTTGCGGTTGGATGTTTAGGGCTTATAGGGTTTATAGGGTCTGTTTAAAGCTTCTTTTCGCGCGTTTAGGATCCTGACAAGGGTTTCATGTAGGGTTTGACTAGGTTTGATGGTGCAGCATAGAAGCCTCAATAATTACCCCCAAAACCTTATTTCGATTTTTAAGGCCCCCACATTAAGTGTTTGGAGTATGGGTTCCGGGTGGAGTCACGCACTGGGGGCTGAGGGTTGCGGGAGTTTTTCGTGGATGGAAGCTTAGGGGGTTCAGGGTTGCCAGTGCTTAGGGTCTATATAGGAGTTTAGGGCTGGCGAATGCATAACCCAGCACTTCATTGCTGGTTCTTGTGATGTGTGTAGGTATGTAAGCATGTTGTTTGTCAACTAAGCATTTTAAGTTTATGCTCCTCGTGGGCCCCTGTCTTCTCGTTTCAAAGCTGCTGGGATGGTTGCCAACAAGCAACCGTAGAAGCACTACGCCTCAAGCCTGGAGCCTAAACCCCAACCTCAGAAACCTGAGACCGTGACCTCAGCTCAGGTGACGCTGTGCCTGAACCAGGTGATCAAAATGCCCTTCACTTTCCTCGCATCACACCCGCGTTTCAGCGAGGAGTGCCCATATTCTCCCTGGCCCTCTGTGGCCGGATTGCTCGGGACCCTCTTCGGCCTGTTTCTGTCGCCGCAGCTTGGCCTCAGGTTTGGAGTTTTAGGGTGGCCCTGACTTCTTCAGTTTGATTCATGAGAATATCTCCTCGGTGTTTATATGTATAGCTTGAGTGCGTGCCTTTGTCTTGTGCAGTTTGGGTGGCGGATTGTGCAGGAACTTGTGTATACGTGTCCGTTGCTACGACTTCTCGAAGGGCCCAATCGAGTCATTTGCAGGGAAAGGTAGCATCCTTAGCGCCATTGAACGCTGATTGGTAGCGGAGCTGTGCCCCTCCTAGCGCAGGATGCAGTTCCAAGTGGCCTTTGGATTTGGTTGGTTTGGGAGTGGAGCAAGTGTGACAAGCCCGCGATTCGTAAGATCGAGGCAACGTCAGCAAAGCAGAGTGCAAGGCAGGTTCGTCTAGCACGTAGACCATCGTAGACCTTTCGGGAAGGAGATCAGGTATGACAGTAGCAGGCCTGAGGTTCCGGAACAAGGTTTATTCTGCAACGCTCGCAGTGGCGAAGAATGGAAACCCTGCAGATTATCACAAACTGGGAGTTCCTAGTGGCCTATGAACAGCAGGAGAAACGTCGCAAGAGGAAAGAGAAGAATAATAACGATGATTTTTATTCGAGTGGAGCTCGCAAGGACGAGTGGGGAAAGTACAAAAACTACCGCGCGGCAATTCCTATCAGAGGGGAAATGCTGCAGCGTTGCTCAATGAGGGCCACCGGCCGATTCCAAGCCACTGGATGAGCGAAGGGCACAAGCCGAAGTACCTCAGCCGACTTGTGGCATGTGGTCACCTGGAACAGGTGAAGCGACATGAATGGCTTTTTGATAGTCCCACTGCTGATGCTGAGGTTTATTGCATGGGCCTCAGTGCAAGTTACGCTGCATCGAGACTATTGAATTTGCACGGCGGTGAGATATATATCCAGTGCTTACTGTCAGTCCGCTTCTTTTGAGAGGGTGCTGTTGATGAGGCAGTCAGGTGGACTCCCGGGTGTTCCCGACGCCGTGTTGTTATGCAGACTTCCGATTCACGGAACCATCGACGCAGGACGCGGATTCCACAACAGGTTGAGTTCCGAGGCGAAGAGCCTTAGGAGTGTCGTGGGGTCATTAGCATGGATTGCGCGATTTGCCAGACCAGATCTATGCTATCGTGTCAACAGTCTGCACAGAGCTTGTGCAACGGCGACGGTCGCAGACCCCAGGAGGCTAACAGGGTCGCTGGTCTCGCGCAGGCGGGCCAGGGTAGGTCGTTGTTCTATCCGGCGGGATCGCTGGACTGGACCGACATTTGCGTCGTGACATTCTCGGACGCATCGTTTGCCCAGGAGCCCGGGCTTTCGCAATCAGCAGCGCATGCCCGGCTGCACTATGTGACCTCGGAGAGCAAGGCAAACGACGACAACCACGAGTAGCTCACGTGCTGAGTTACGGCTGGACTCCGATCAAGCGTGTGTGTCGCAGAACGCCAGCATCGGAAACCTTCGTGATGCAGATTGCAGTCGAGAGCGGAGACAGATTGAGGGCGATCATCTGTGAACTTCGTGGGCAGCTGCCTAGCTTCAAGGGTTGGCTTGAGGAGACCCAAAAGCGGATGCTGCATTTGTGGGTCACCGACTGAAGGAGACTGAGTGACCACCTCAACAGCCCTCAGATCAACAAAGTGGCCGACAAGAGGTTGATGATCGAGCTCATGGCTATGCGGGAGCAGCTGTGGGAAGGAGAGATTTGCGACATCGCAACTCTATTTTCCTCACGGAGACAAGCTACGCTGAACAGACAGGGCAACGCGGGTGGCGGATGCACTCACGAAAAAGTATGTAGCCCCACCAGCTCTTCCGTCTCATGGAGGATGCGTATGTCCAGCTCCCAGATCCGAGTCGCGCCACATTTGTACAGCATACTCGTACAGAGAGACCTGTGGAATTGTGAGCTAGTAGCTACCGAAAATTGCAACCTGGTAGGACGCATTGGATAGGTGAGAAATTTCAATCTTAAGCATGCGTGGGACACATGAGCCCTTGGCACGCATCAACCAGTAAGACAGCTGAGAATATTTCCTCAGTTTTTACATGTATAGCTCTCTTGCGTGCCGTTTTCTTGCTTAGTTTGAATGACGGATTGTGCAAAGGGTGTGTACATGTCGGTGTTACGACGCCTTCTCGAAGGGCTCTTGAGGCATTTGTAGGAAAAGGTAGCATCTTGAGCGTAATTGAATGCTAACTTCATGTCTCATTTCACTTGGCCATGCATCGTCGAACACATGAAGGCTTCTGCTCATTTCCTACGTGCATGCTGTGAACCAACAGCAAAAGCTGGTAGCCAGACTCGCAAACTGCCTCTCTTGGTAACCTGAAAATTAACTCCCAGACCCCGCGTCCTCGAGACTCCGAGCCCCGAAATCCGAAACCCCAAAACCCAACTTCCTAAAGATAGCCCTTTGCTCTTCCGCGGAGCGCCCGAACCCCAAACAGGTATTTCCTGGATGGCTGCGACAGGACCATTTGCTTTCTGGACGTGGTCAGCATCCATCAAGCCTCATGTCCTGGTTTTGAGTAAGTTGAGTAACCTTAAACCCTACACAGCCCTGGCTCAGCGCTGAATCGGTCAGCCCCTGACGAATATCAGAGGAGACCCAAAGAAGGGACTCATGCAACACAAATGTACCACCGAATCCCTGAAGACTGTTTTTGAAGAAACCATATCGGAGCCACGAGGTCGACAGGGAACTCATGGAGCGCGGCATATACGGCTTGGGCGGATTTCTGCGGATGTCCAAAGAGCTCAGAGTCCTCTGGTCCGAGCCGTACCTATCCAGGCCCAGGGCTCTACACCCTTAAACCCCAGGGTTTTAGGGTTTACGGTCTAGCCAGTCCAGGGCCTTGGGATTTAAGCGGGGTTGAGGGGTTGTTTAAGGGATTTTACAAGGGTTCTGTTCATGGTTTAGGTCGCCGGCCGACAGTCAGAGCGCAGCTGCCAAAAACAACGGTTCCTTGGGTTAAAAAAGCTTATAGGGCTTAGCGGTCTTGTCAGTCTTACTACTGTTGTTGCGCCCACAAGCAACTACTCCAGTCTGTAGCTATACCTTTGCAAAGATGGTTAATTATTCTTAGTGTTTTGTTCCAACATACTGGCTTGCGTTTTTGCTGTCATACGCTTTGCTGTTACAGTTGCTAATGCTCTTTGTTTCGCATTCCTGAGATTATCAGAAGCTGTGACTCCCATGATTGTTTTGATTTTTGAGATTCTTGATTTCGGCTGATTCTAAGGCTCAGATGGGGGTGGGAAGCCACAGTATGAAAGTGCGAAAGCTATGCAGTTAGTGGCCACAAACCCCCTAAACCTTAAACCCTCTAGTCGGTTGTGAATGAATCCCTGGCGAAGCGGGCGAGAAAAAACGTTTGAACCCTGTTCGATCTTCCCGACATACCGCTACTGTATGCCTTCGGGCCCTTCGGTCGTTGCGTCAGGCGGGGAACCCGAGGTCTGCATCCCTCTTTGCCAGAACCCCAAAACTCTTAAACCCGAAAGCCTAAAGCTCCGTGGGAGGCGAAATAATGAATTGCTGAGTTGCATAATCTGTAGCTAACTTGAAACTGGGGCCCTAGGGACAACTAGTGGAAGGCTTTGGTGCGTCTTCGAACTGGCTGCCTACCGGCACGCGAATCCGACCGGTCGCATTCGCCTGACTCCCGTGTTTATCGAGGCTGGGCGGCTGGGGTTTTACGGTCTGTGGGTCGAATAAGCGGGGTCAGCTGGCTCAAGGGTGTGCTTCCCCCAAGCCTCTAAGGTCGAATGTCGGGGCTTAGGGTGTAGGGCTGGAAAGCTTACGGTGCCCATCAGACACGTAGCACCACTCCCTGCAACTTGAATCAACTGCTAACCACGCCCCTAAACCCTAAACCCCTAAGCCTCAACCCCACCAAGTCCTAGGTGCCCAGAGCCCCCTAGCAGCCCTAGCATAGCTAAGCTTGGAGCAGCCTGAGGTTGGACTCCTCTCCTTAATTCTGGGCTCATACTTCGCGGCATTCCTCTTCTTCGCGGTGTTCGCGGCGCCTTGGTCCTCGATTTGTGGGGGTTTAGGGCAACCTTGAGCTTTTTCGGTGTAAGACGAGAAATCCCTACGTATATGTTCCCAAAAGTGGAAAGTTTCGTTTCCTCTGGGATACTGTCCAAGTAAGGTGGGGCTTGCCGGGGCTGGATTTCAGAATTCTGAGGTCGGGCTCGACAAGACCTCCAAGTCTCTGACAAATGTAGCCCGACCTCTTTAGAAATGTGTTGAATGTACAGGGATATGTAATATATATATATATATATATACGTGTGTGTGTGTATATATATATATATATCACACAACGATACTGCACGTAACCTGATAGTTCCTTGAGATTAATGATTGTACCCTGAGATTGATGCTCCTTGATCCCCCGTTTAAAAAGCCTGATCCCTACAGTCTAAGCTCCAGAGCTACCCTAAACCCTGTAGCACAGGGCCTCTTCTGATGGTTAAGGTCCTCGTACTAAACCCTTCTAGTACCCTTATAGTATCCCCTTAGACCCCTTTACAGGTGCACTTCATATTACACCCTTATTGTACCCTTATAGTATCCCTTGTAGACCCCTTTAAAAGGCGCACTTCAAGGGCCCCTATCTATCTTGATCCTTATCGTCTCGAGGCAAGGCTGGCTCTGGCTTTGCGACCCGTGGCCTTTGCCATCGCGTCTTTCGACCCTGGATTTAGGGTTTAGGGTTTTGGGATTTGTAGACATGATTAGTGGTTTTTTTAACCTTGGAGCCAAACATGTATCACAAAGTCTCGGTTCTAAGATGGAAGCGAAAGGGTTCTTGTTATGCTCTCGTTCAAACCATGACGCTCGCAATTCGGGTTCTTTGTCCTCAGGTGCAGTTACTTGTTTGGGTTTTGGTTCGTCAAGCGGCGACTGGAGGTATTGGAGTTACTTTTGGGGGTAACAGCCCAACTTTACTGGCGCTTTCCCAGTCTAGTCCTCGAAAGGCAGTATTGCTTGTCCCTTGAGGCTTCGAGTAGCCGAAAGTAAGAGCTATAGGACTTTTTTCTGGACGTTCGACCTCAAAGTCGTATACATATATATATATATATATGTATGTATATATATATATATATATGTGTGTGTGTATATATGTGTATATATGCATTCATACATAGCTCACCCTGACCGGCGACAGACCATTGCAGGGACAATATAGACGTGACCAAACTTACAATTAGGAAATTCGCATTTGAAGTCAATGGAGACGGTAACTATACATGTGTCAAACCTTTGTGCAAAATGATTGCCACACAATGTTTGATGAACTTCTCCCTTTTGTCCAACACAAACATAGTTTTGTAGTCTTTGCGTGAAGACGTTACTATGGGAAGACCAATTCACTGATTGGTTTAGTCTGGTTATGAAGCACAGAGCTTTCCTCTTTGTCTGCAATTGAAGACTTCGCTATGAATTCGAACTATTCGAAAGTTGCTACGTCACGCCCGTACACTTAAAGCAGTATACAGAAAAAGCCTGTGCCAAAGCAAAGGAGCAACGGCGCCACAGTGCCATTAACCGCACCTCCACGACACATCGTGTTTTACAAGGGATCTTGATACAGAATGCAGAAATCCTTGTGGAAAACAAGGTGCAAGCCATGTGTTGGACCCCCAAAATGCCTCAAACCTCGCTGCCACCGGTAATTTTTGAAACTTCAACCTCACCCGATCTCGCTTTAATTGACTCGTGTCAGACATAAGCATTGCGCTCTAAAATCAATTATGTAATCAAGTTCAAGTACGACAGTACGAAATGCACATAAAAAGCTAGAGGAGTCTGTACTAACCGACGAACCTCCGATGAAGAACCCGGCGCCGACGCTTTCCGGAATAGCAGCAGTTCACAACACAATTGTAGCTTATGTTCTGTGTAATTGGTGCCTTGTTCAACAAGTGGTATTCACAATATTTCAGGCCATCCAAACATTACCAGGCACCTGTAGCACTTGTTGAATCCTATGTTTTTCATTTTCTGGTTAGTATGTAATTAACTACCGAGTCTTAGTCACTGAATGTTCATAATGGAGTGATTGGCTAATCCGGTAGTACATTGAATCTGGAGGATGGTACATGTTAAGCGTTGTATTCAGCAGGTTGGTTGCTGATACTTGTACCTATACCGAACAAACCTTACATGGTTGTTCTGAGTTTAGTTCGTCTTAAGTCTGTGCATCAGTTACAGTAAGTTATGCCCATTCCTTCGCTGGTCGAGCTAGATGTTGTCTCTTGTGTTGGCCTTTAAACAATCTTTTAAGCAATCTTGCGTACGACACTTGCGAGAAAAATGTAATTATATAGGAACAATGAATATATCGGCAATGGTGGTGGTAACTACAACATTGCTGAATGTAGTAGTAAAACTACACTGACTACACTCGATATTTACGATACAGTACTTTGTGCATAAAAAAGGTACTCGTAATTAGGTATGACTGACGCTGGAAGTGGGGATTGGATAGGCTTGTAGTCGTAAGCGGAAGAACCAAATCACTCAATCACCGATATGGCTTATTCAAACTATATGGTTGATGATTGATACTTCTGCAAGGCCTGTTGCAGTTGCACCTCATGTGTGAGCCTTAGTAAACCTGGTTGCACATATGGGCATGTGCAAGCACAAGCACTGAATGAACTAGCTTGGTTTGAAACGATTGCTGGTACTTGAATATTCAGAAACATGTTGACAAAAACTGTAGAGCAAACTTACATAAACCAGAAGTTGTTAAATCCTAAAGGAACTGTATTGATGCTTTAGTACAGGGTTTTAGGTTCAGGCCTTGGGTATGGGGATCTCCGTCAAAGAGCGCAGGCGTGCAACACCAAAGATGAAGGACGAGACAAACAACAAACAAAAATATCTAGAGATTATGCCGGAACTGTTTGGTTTTTGATATTTTTGATTTGTGTTGTCTTGTTTCTTTGGTATTTGGCTGTGGTGTTACAGGCATTTCTTGTTCAGTGCCAATTACCCATAGTAACCGGAGCACCAACCCCTCCCCCCAAAACAAGAAGTTCTGGCATTCTGCCAGGATCCTTGTTTTTGGTGTCAGGCTACGGGTTTGAAGCCGTACGAATACAGTGTAACCAAGACGCACAACTATCAATGCAGTTCCGGCATTCTCTGCGGATCTTTGTTGTTTTTGGTGGGGAAACCCCATACCCTAAACCCTAGACCCTAAGCCCTAAACCCTATATTGTCTCCGGCTGAGTGGTTAGAGCCAGCCGGAAGCAAGGCCGGGTTTTCAAGGGGGTGGTCTGTCATGCGGGGGGTGACCATCTATTTATATGTGTTGCAGTGAATGTGTGAGTGTGTGTGTGTATTTGTATTATATATATATATATATATCTCTCTCTCTCTCTCAACAGAGGTATTAATAAATAAGCTTCATTCTTCTGTTTGTTTGTCAGTTTTTGGTGGTGGAGCCCTGCAAAGGTTTAGAAGGTTTGTCATTGCAGGCTGGTCCCCGTCTACGTGCTGATGCACGTCATGCGCGTGAACACCCGGGCGAAGCATCGCCTGATCTCCGAGCTGAAAGGCTTTGACCTGACGCAGGCTCAGGGTTTCAGAGTTTCGGGCTTAGGGGCCTAAGGGGCCTCAGGGGCCTCAGTAGTGGAGTAGGCAACCCTTAACCCTGTTGGGGTACTTCGTTCCCTGTATATGGTAATCGCCAGTAAGAGGCTTCATGCCGCACGGACTTCGACCAGGAGTTCATCTACTCAGCTATCAGGGAGTGGTATGGCAGTACTGAGGCTTTCACGGAGTATGTTCGAGGACCTTTGCGTGAGGAGATGCTCGGCTCAGACGAGCTTCGACTTCA
>CAJNDV010001440.1:777-10887 GCA_905221635.1 Symbiodinium sp. CCMP2456
GGCCTGAGGGTTTGGGGTTTAGGGATTAGGTTTTAGGTATTGCCTCCGGGGCTTAGGGTTTCGAATTTTCAGACCCGTCGTCACAGCTTCCGGCCTTCTTGGTAGTATGTTTACTTTGCTGTTGGCAGTAGGAATGCTGCCAGTGTTGTGATGAAGATTCTCCATTTGTTGAACACTTACCCTAAGCCCTACCACAAAAACTCAAAGCCATCATTCGTCGAGGTCTCTATCATGATTCTCTAGGACTTCTATTTGCAACTCATAGGATCCGGCCCTCAACCCGAAACCCTAAGTAAGACGTTCGGTCACTTTTTACGGCCAACCCTTCGTCCGCTGCATGTCGTCGTGCTTCTTCTTTCCTCTTACTTAACTTATTACAGACCCGGGTGTTCCGGACCCCACCATGAATTCAGACAATGCCTGCTGGCATATTGGGGCGTCTTATCAGCATTATGATGAACATTATCATGATTTTTGCTATTTATTACTATCATTGTGGTCATTGTCATGACGAAAGTCCCTATAATCCCTAGGTTCAGGTGGATCCCTGGCAGCCCTTACACAAAACTAAACGATAGTTTAAGTACTGATGCCCCTGCATTATGTTGCTTAGGCGTGCCTTGTCTGGGAGTGGTCGCAGACGTTCTCGTTTTTGATGCCAGTTGTACATTGTGGGGATCGGAACTTTCCCTGAGTCAAGCAGGCGCCAAGGTCCTTGTGAAGCGTAGGGTGTGTGGCTTTGGGGGGGTATTAGTATAGGGGCCGTAATAATCAGAATAGGGTTTGGGTGTATATTATACTGGAATTATAAGAAGGAACCCCCAAAACCCTGTCTTCGTGGGGTTTTGGATTTGGGGATGGGGGTTTAGGATTTAAGTTTGTAACTTTTTCGTGCCTTTAGGGCTTTGAGGGTTTAGGGTAGGATCTCTTTTCTTGCAGAGGCGACAGCAGCCCTGAGCCCTAAACACCAAGAATAAGACTAACCTAAACCCAAAACCCCAAACGTCCCCAAGCCCTAAACCCGAAAAGCCAAGCACAAGCTAAAAGCAATCAAAAGCCTACATAGCCTACTATAGGGGCCTTAATAATTACCTATGCTATTTTGGGGGTTCCTTATGATAATTGTAGTAAAAGGGGCCCCAAAACCCTATTCTATTTCTATAAGGCTGTTATATTAAGAACTTCGGGAGCAGCCTCGACTTTGAACCAAGGGCCAACTACACGGAGTCGCCCCTCCGTGCCTTTGAGGATGAGACCGGCGTGCAGCCCCCCGCGGCTCGTTTGACAAAACCCTTAAAAACCGAGACCTAAGAGGCTTAGGGCTTAGTTTAGGGTTTGGGGTTTAGGGGTTTAGGAGTTTAAGGCTTAGGGTTTTAGGTGTCTAGGTGTTTGAGAGGAAACCAGGAGTTCAAGGAGGGTTGGGAGCTGTTTTTTCTTGTTCAAGAGCTTCTATTAAGAGTGGAGGCAACTTTGCCTTAATAAACTCAGTGGAAGCTGCATGCAGAATGCGGATGGTATTGTCAATGCTAGCTGCAGTGGCGCCTATTAGAAGCAGAATGCGAAGCCATCTTCGCACAGGTGGTTTTAGGATCGCATCATATTATGGATCCACGACGCCGAGAACAGTGAACAGATAACTATTTTGCCAAACACGCAGAGGAATCATAACACGAACACGAACCTTTGACAGACAGCTATCAACATCGATAGCTGCCCCTCCCTTCGCCAACTCCCC
This sequence comes from Symbiodinium sp. CCMP2456, assembly GCA_905221635.1. Lineage (NCBI taxonomy): Eukaryota > Dinophyceae > Suessiales > Symbiodiniaceae > Symbiodinium > Symbiodinium sp. CCMP2456. The sequence goes on from CAJNDV010001440.1 coordinate 2,513, forward strand.
GTCACCCCAGTGTAGACCCTGAAAAATAGGACCCGCAAGCAATTACGACGATGCCACATAAGTCAGATCAGTTCTTGGGCTTCTAGGGTGTCTCCCCGCGGTTGGGGATGCGTTCTTCAAGAAGGGTTTCAGAGGGTTGTAGAAGTTTTCCTGCAGGATTCGATGGATTCCAGGGCTTTCGATTCATGGAGCTTGGTGATGTGGTTCCTACAGGACTCCATGGAGGTGTTGTATATCGGTTCTGCTATATTATTTGGAGTCCCCTATCTTGAGTCTTGAGAAACTGCGAGGGAAAGGTTGATTTGATCCACACACCCTTGTAGAACCCCTCGGATTCGAACCCTTGTAGTAAGTAAGCTGAGAGAAACTTTACCAGCCTGGTAGAACCCCTAGTCAAACCCGTGTAGCCTCCGCACCCCTGTAGAACGTCTACTACAACCCTTGTACTTGTAGCACCCGTAGCCTTAGCACCCTGTACCCTCCTACTACACTTCTTATCGCGCCCTGATACTAAAGGGGCCTTAATAATTAGAATAGGGTTTTGGGGTATGTTGTACTATAGATATAGCAAAGACCTCTCAAAACCCGATTTTAACTATTAAGGCCCCTACATTCGAAACCTCGGAGGTCGGCTTTTGGGACCCTCTGGGACTTGCCTCTAGCGGCAACATGGCTGACTTCTCTCGCCGACGCGAGGTGGAACTGAAGCAGCTGGGAAGCAGTTCTCTTAGGGTGTAGGTCCCTAAACAGTAAACCCTAAACCCAAAGAAGGTGTTTGGGATAAGCACTTGGTTACTAAATCCCAAACGTAGGAGTTGAGGGGGTTTAGGGGGGAGTTGGGGCCTCGGCTCCTCCTCCTGAGGCCGCGAGGTGAAGTGTGCGGCTCCCCCAAAAAATGCGAAGGGGTCTGGTTAGGGCCTTTTAGGGTTTAGGGCTGTGCTTGCGTCTGTGTTGCAGCTTCCACGGGCCTTGCGAGGCTTGGGATCTCAAAGTAGGCTGATTCCGACCAGTCCTCGTTGACAACTTTGTATACATACCTTTACGTACGTTCTTGCAACCTCTTCTTGGCTACTTGGGGTGTAGGGTGTAGGGCCAGAAGTTTCTGCTCCCTGATCGGCGCCAAAAAAGGACACTTTAGCTTCGTGAGGCGACATGTTGATGAGACTCTTCCATGAGTCTTCCTTTTTTGCTTCTTCCTTTCCATCGTACAAAATTGTACTTTGGGTTTTGGGTTTTTGGGGTATTTTGCTCTCCAAAAGGCATGGCCGCGTGGCCATGTTTGCGACCATTGGCTACATCCTCCCGGAGTACTGGCGCTTCCCCGGCTACCTCTCCAAGTACCTNNTGGAATATACCCCAAAACCCTATTCTAGTTATTAAGGCCCCTATATATTAGGAAATTGTAATCATCGACATGCCGTGCCCAGATAGACAATCATGCCAGCAAGATCTTAGAATGCCTAAGACGTACACATTGGCAGGTTTGCAGATGTCCCCAACGGCCTCAGCGCTTTCAGCAAGGTGCCCTTGCATTTTTCTGTTTCGGATTGAAACGAATACCGCTGCTCCAAAAATGACCTATACAATTTCGGTTGGTTTCCTTATATATTATAAATGTAGCATAATATATAGTTTAACCAGTGCCGTTGTTCCTCGTGGTTGTTCTCTCCTCCGCCCACGCTCAATCTCAATGAGTCCGGGGGATGGGGGGACTTGGTCTCCTGGTTTTGGCGGATTTCGTGGAGGAATCTCGTACTTTGCCCTTTTTGAGCGAAGGGTCAGTACAATGCCCTTTCGACTTGAGCTTTCCTTTGCCTGAGGTGGTCGAGGCCCCTGAACTCTGAACCCTTCCGTAACCTACACCAGAATCTGGAAGAAGGTACAAAGCCTCGATGCTGAGCTGGGGAAACTTTTGGGTAACAGAGCTGTCAGGTCCCTGCGTTCGGCTGGCTGCAGATCGTGGGCTTCGCAGGAATCGTCGAGGTGAACATCTACAACGAGCAGGTGCCTTCCCAGAGACTCCAAAGCCCTTGAACTCAGGAATATGCATCTTACTTTATACGCCTCTAATCTTGGTTACTTACCCTTAGTTTAGATGTGTTTTTGGAGTCTCTGGGGTTGGGGTGAAGCCGACCTTCATGCCCCAACCCCAGCTCCAAACTGGACTCCAAGGCCTAGTGGGCCCCCCTTCTAAAGCAAAGCAACAGACGTTGAGCGAGCTCCCAGCCCGAACCCCATAGACATGGATCCCCTAAAACCTAAACCCTAAACCCTTCAAAGACCCACCCCCTTGAGCCTGAATCCTACGCCCTTAGGCACCCCTAAATGCCTTTCTAAAGCCCCAAGACCCTGATAGCATCCTCCAAGGACTCCGGGAAAGCACAAGAGCCCATCGATGAAGCATGAGACCCCTTGTGGAACCCTTGTCAAACCCCCTACACCCTAAACTCTAAATCCTAAAACCTTTAAACTAGACACAGAGCTCCAAATAAAGAAACCTCGAAGTCCTCTTAGCTCTGTCCATAGACCCTTTTGCAGGAACCCCCCCACTCGCCACAAAAGCCCTAAGCTCGACCTTACCCTAGCACGCTAAACCCTAAATCCCCTAAACTCTAATCCCTAAACACGCAACATCTGAACTCTACACTCTAAGACTTAGGTCAACAACGAGCCCGGCAACTACGGCGCCGGTTTCCTGGGGTTGAGGCCACTTAGCAGCAATGGCAGCTACGAAGGGGCACTAAGAGTTAGATTACTGTGGGGCGGGATTAGTCATTAGAACTGGGTTTCGGAGCCCATTAAATGTAGAAATAGAACAAGGAACAGCAAGGAATAACATCAGTTCATCACCAGGGTGCCTTGGTGGGTTCCTCGCCCTTCTGAAGAGAGCGTTAAAACTTTTAATACTTGTGGATTCCAGGCGCCTTAGTCATTAGAGTAGGGCTTGGGGTATAGTCGACACTACTACTAGTTATGCGAGACTCTCTGCGTGCTGGTATTGACTATTGCAGTTTAGGAATGGTGATGATGAGGCGGAGATGGACGTGGTAGGCCATTAGGAAGTTCCACATGTTTACTGTTGGTGCTGAAATGGAGGAACTTATCTACGAACATGTTCCCAGGGTTCCAAGGTCCAACCTTGATGATGACGATGATGGTGACGATGGCGACGATGATGATGACGACGATGACGAGGACGATGACGATGGTGATGACGATGACCGTGACCATGACGATGGCCATGACCATGACCATGACCATGATGATGACGCGGAGGTTGATATATGTTGATATAGGTTGATCATGTTGATGCTGAATACTATGATGACGGTGACCATGATGATGACGATGTCCATGATCATGGTGATGAACTGGCAGCAAGGCCTGAAAGCTGCTCAGGGCCTGAACTGTTCACGACAGTTCTACTTCTAGTCCCTCTTCTCCACCTACATCCATGTAGTTCCAGTAGCGCGAAGATACCCAGGAAAGCATGAGGTTCAGGCTTTGGGGCGTATAGGCCCGAAGGGCCCATTGGGCCACAGAACTTACACCCTGCTTTAGCGAGCTGTCGGCGAAGTGAAAGAGCCCCACAGGAACCAAGAGCGCAGGTCTGTGGGTATCATGAACACCGGCATCACGGATCCGGAGGCTTCGACTGAGGGTGCTGTACGATTTATGTGGGCTCTTCCCGACATCAGCACTGACTGCAGGCCCGTAAGAAGAAACTGAATGCGGAGCTTGCCAACGGCCGACTGGCCATGATGGCGATCATCGGCACCTTGGCGTCGCAAGCCCGCTCGAAGTTTCTCGAACTTCCTGACAGCACAGGCAACTCAAACGGACAGCACGCTCAATGAAGAGCATCATAGATTGGTAGGTTCCTTTTGCTCGACATGCTGATTGCTGTGACTCCAACTGCCGAGCTTGAGCCAGCATCATGCGCTCCGGACACGTCTCCTGATCCACCAGCCTTGCAGAATCACCGCGGTTTGTGGGGAAACGCAGCCCGAAAGCCGTATATCCCACATTCTGGTTTACAAAACCCACCTTCCCTGAATGCCCCAAGGTATGTTCTTCCAGGATGGCCTCACCGGTTCCGCGTGGGGTGCCCCCTGGCTTGGATGTTTCTAAACCGGTTCCTCTGCCCTTTAAGACTTAGTACTATAGGGCCTAAATGATTACCAATATTAGTTTGGGGGCCCCTACATGAGCTGAGTTTCTAGCTAGGGGGGGTGGCGGTAAGGCTTAACCACATCGCAGCTGGGCTTGTGAACTTCGAAAGCTTTCTGGCCTTCATGTACACCCATCTTGAACTTTAACACTTCAGCTTGGTTTGGCCTGTGAGCTGAAACTGACAGCCAAAATCTTAAGACTCCAGAGAGCACAACGAAAGCATGAAAGACTCTGGGCCTTAGCCCCCGAACTCCCACAACCCCTTCAGATGCGTAAATCCCCGTACTAGTAGCCAAGGTTCTGCAACTTCTCCTGTTTGCCCATTCCAGCCCTAGACTTGCACGGTAGCATCCTAGATGCTATCACAGGACTGGTCGCTCTACACCGCCTCGCCTCTCCGGGCGTTCGAGGGTGAGTTGGGAGTGCAGGCTGGCGGGTTGGGCCTTTTATGCAGCTTTACTGCTTACGTTTGGCTGCTGACATCGATGGAGATGATGAGGGTCATGGTGGTGATGGCCATGGCCTCCTCGCGATGACGGAGACAATGCCGGTGGTAACTTAGCATCGGTTCGTCAGAAGCTTATGGCATCGTGCCTCCTCCCAATGTACCGTTACTTTGATGTCGGTCCTGCTCCGTATGCTGCTCTTGTTGTTCATGGCTTCGTTCTTACATGCTTGCTCCTGGCTACTCGTTCCCTGGTTGCTTGCTTCAGGTTCTTTCGGATGGAGGTCCTAGATTGCTCTATGGGTGGTTGTCAAAATTATGGTCCCTTTTTGGGTCCCTAATATAATACGGCACCTAATATTTAGGGTACCCAAAAAGGGACCCTAATTTTGACAACCACCCATATCCTCGGATAACAGGCAGATTCATGGCCTTGGGCGGTCTTCGTGGTTTTGTCTGCGGTGGACTCGTTGCACTCTCTAGTTACTCTGGCGGAGCTCCCAGTGGGACGGGCAATACATACAAAATTGACCGGTTGCCCACAGCTATAAGAAGCTTTCAATCTGAGACGCAGAGTTGCAACCGTTAATCGGCCACTACCGTTGCGTGACTCAGGGTCAGAATTAGTTACTGGCCAGTCATGAACTTACATCACTATCACCATATCACTATAGCCATAGTAATGGAATAGCAACTCACTAATCCATGCTACGTCTGCTACTTTTTTGTTCTGGCGCCGCTGGCTCCTCATATCACGGAAGTGCGGTGAAGCAGCGCCGACGCAAGAGAGCCCTACAAAAGCCCGAGGTGCAGGCAAACAGAGCCTACAACCGAAACTAAAACCGACTGAAGCCGAAACCCCCAGACTCGAACAGAACTACAGGGTTTAGGGTTTAGGGTTTAGGGTACAGCTACAAAACCCGAAACCCAAAAAAACAAAACGACAAAAACCCGAAAATCCAAGAAATCTAAAACTCAAGACCGAAGGCCCCTGTCGGCTTCTGGGACCCTCTGGGGCTCTCCGCCGACGGCGACACCGAGGTGGAGTTAGTTGGCTTAGGGTATCTTACTGTAGCCCTAAACCCTGAACCCTAAACCCTAAACCCTAAACCCTAAACTATTACTGGTAGAGGAGATAAAGCTTCGATCTTTTTGGGGGTACCTCGTGACTTTGGGATATCTTAGTAGTAGAGCACCTAATACTCAGCTTTCATGTTTTGGAGGGGTACCATAATCCCCATCTAATCCGAAAGGTGAACCTTTGGTGTTCCCTGGGGAGACTTGACAAGTGAGGGTTGGGGTTTAGGTTCCTTCTGTAGATCGAGTCAGATCGAGATGCTTTCTTTGGTGGTTCCGGGTTTCGGGTCGTCGACTACACCCTTGCAGTTGATGGGAGCTTCCGAAAATCCGGGGCCCAAGATAGACTTGGGTTCCTCAAAGCATTCCTGGGGGTTCCTAGAAGCTTATAGGGTTTAGATTTCTGAACATACACGAAGCCCGACATCCTCCAATTCAGAGCAACCCCCGAGGTGTTCAAGCGCCGCCGCGAAGTGGAGCTCAAGCAACATGGCAGCAGTTCGTGGATCGGGATTTCGCAGTTAAGAAGAATACAGGCCTGAAGACGACGTCAATGGATTTGGTAATACTGTAGCCCAACAACAATATAGGGTCTACAGTACAACATAGTACAACCTTGGTCAAGCCATATCATCACACTCTATCCTGTCCAATTAGGCCCCTTGTGCTACATTTTATTGCATCTACCGTGGCTCCGTGGGTCTTGAAGCGCTTGTGGTTTGCAGCAGGGGCACTCCATAAGTGGCAGGAAAGCAGGTTCGCCATACGAAGTAGCGCCAACATTGCAACGCTGCCGTAATTGTCCCCACGGGCAACCAGCCCAAAGCCGACTTAGGGTTTAGGGTTTGGGGTTCGTGCTGGTTCTTCCTTCCCATAGGAACTGTTGATATAGATGGCCACAGCAGTCTGTCGGGTGCACACTGTAGACGGTAACCCGAAACCAGTGCCGCCGAATCCTCAGGCACGGCAGAATCTCCATGTATGCCACGATCGGCCGCTTGGTCTATGATTACTATGATTGATCAAGGAATACTATTTCTGTCACTGTTAGTTCGACATGCACTCAGTCCTTCACGCTGGCGTTGAAGGGGCAACTCCCCTGGCCTTAAGCAATCCGTTGTTCAAATTGAAGCCTCATGGTAGTTACTGAAGTGGTCAGGGGCGAACCCACCCCAGTCCCTCCGGGGTCTGAAGTCCCCAGCGACGTACAGCATGTAAGGTGGGATGTTGATACGATACAGGAGGGGAGAGCGCAGGCTCTGGTCCCAAACGAGGTTGGGGCGGTTGGGTGTTCCCCTTCAAGGCGCCTAAACGGGCCTAAACCCCGAACCGTGCTTTGCAGAGGATTCGGGAAGCAGGGTTCAATGCCGAAACCCAATCGATCACGAAACCCCAAACCCTTGAGTCAAAACCATAGAGAGTTTTCCCTGATGATGCAACCCTGAACCCTGGATTAAAAATCACACCATAAAGACCTTTTCCTCGATACCTTGATAGAACCGAGGATACATCGTGCCGGAGTATTTCCGCTGGCCTGGTGAGCTCTCCCCGAAGCTGGGCCTCAAGACGCTCGACCGCTATGGAGTTTCGGGTTTGCTTAAAGGGTTAGGTCTTGCGGTGCTAAGGGTTGGGTTACTAAGGCCCTGAGATCCGTCTCCGGTGCTGTTGCTGGGGTGGGAAGGGGCAGAAGCGCAAGGCAGGTCGCCGTCTGTCTGATGTTTTCGCAGCGAAGCATATGAGCTGTTGATGGATTTGTTTGGGTTCTTGTTGGCTTAGGGGTCGACGAAAAGTGTAGGAGACTTCGCCCGGAACTCGGCGAGAGCCTCTGTAGAGCCAAGCGCGACAATTTCAGACTGTCAGAAACTCCACAGTAAGAGTCTCCTCATCCCAGGATCGAGATATCGACCCCCGAAGGCTTGACACAATCACCAGCAGCTGCCCTCAAGAGCCTCTGCCTTCAAGCGTAGAGCCTAAACCCTAAACCCTACACCTTGCCATTTCTCTTCGTGAAACCCACGAAGGTTCACCGACATCCCGAATGGTCTCGCGGCATTGACCAAGGCAGGGCAGTGGGCCCCGCAGGTTTTCGGGTTTCAGGTTTTAGGCTTCCAGTCTCAACAATACCTGGGCCGGAATCCAGGCTGACTTGTTTGCAGATTTGAATTGTAGACCTTCCCAACTTCATCCTCCGCATGATCTGCTGATGCTTTGAGAACTTGAGCATCTTCGTCGAAAGCCACAGTTACTGTATCGCCGAGAGATCTTGGCCTCCAAGCCTCCTAAGCTCTACGAGGTTCCCGTGAATCCCAAAACTACGCGAAACACTGAAGAAGGAAGCTGCAAATTCTCCATCCCCCCCCCTGTTATCTCGCAGGTCCCCGGCCAAGGATGGGGGCAAATCGTGGCTTTCCTCGGAACCTACGAGCTCTTCATCAACAAGCCCGTAGCTGGGAAACACCAGTCATGAAGGGACATGAAGTGAGTTTACATCGGCTCTGTCTTTGTCGTCTTCGTAGTGTGTGTTGGTTCCGTGGTCCGTCGTCGTGGTCGCAGCAGTCGTAGTAGTCGCCGTCGTTCGTCATAGTCGTAGTCCGTAATCGTCGCATCGTCGTCGTAGTAGTAGTAGTAGTAGTAGTAGTAGTAGAAGTAGTAGCAGTCGTCGTCGTCGTCGTAGTAATAG
>CAJNDV010001442.1:2511-14747 GCA_905221635.1 Symbiodinium sp. CCMP2456
GATTTGTATCATCAACCGTAGTAGTAGTAGTAGTAGTAGTAGTAGTAGTAGTAGTAGTCGTAGTCGTAGTCGCAGTGGTAGTAGTAGTAGTAGTAGTAGTAGTAGTAGTAGTAGTACTAGTACTAGTACTAGTACTGGTACTAGTACTAGTACTAGTACTAGTACTAGTACTCGTACTAGTAGGAGCAGTAGTGGGAGTAGCAGCAGCAGTAGCAGTAGGAGCAGTACAAGAGTAGAAGTAGTAGCGGTAGTCGTGGTAGTGGTGGTAGTATTACTACATTGTTCCGGGAAACTGAAAGTCAAGCCGCACAAAATGACGATTATTTTGTAGCCGAAGGGGGGGGGGAATGTGCGAGTGGTGCAAGTGGTTCAAATGGTGCAGGCGGTGCAAGTGGTACACGATTACCATGATTACCAATGCGAAGGTAATTTCGCACCCTCAAATGGCAAAAATTACAGTGCCAGAATAACTCGTAGCAGCAGTAGTAGCAGTAGCAGTAGTAGTAGTAGTAGTAGTAGTAGTAGTAGTAGCAGTAGTAGTAGTAGTAGTAGTAGTAGTAGTAGTACCAGTAGGTACAGCAGGTAGCAGGAGGAGGAGCAGAAGGAGCAGTAGCAGTAGTAGCGGTAGTATTAGTAGTAGTAGTAGTAGTAGTAGTAGTAGTAGCAGTAGCAGTAGCAGTAGCAGTAGCAGTAGCAGTAGCAGTAGCAGTGGCAGTACTAGTAGTAGTAGTAGTAGTAGTAGTAGTAGTAGTAGTAGTAGTAGTAATAGTAGTAATAGTCGTGGTCGTAGTAGTAGTAGTAGTAGTAGTTGTTGTTGTAGCAGTAGTAGCTGTCGTAGTAGTAGTGATAGTAGTAGTAGTAGTAGTAGTAGTCGTCGTCGTTGTTGTTGTGGTAGTAGTACTTGTACTTGTACTTGTACGTGTACGTGTACGTGTACTTGTACTTGTACTTGTACTTGTACTTGTACTTGTACTTGTACTTGTACTTGTACTTGTACTTGTACTTGTAGTAGTAGTAGTAGTAGTAGTAGTAGTAGTACTGCTATAGTAGTAGCAGGAGTAGCAGCAGCGGCAGTAGCAGTGATAGTGGTAGTAGCAGTAGGAGAAGTGACGACAGCAGCATCAGCAGCTGCGGCCGCTGCTGCTGCAGACGTGGTACCTCGTTATCGTTCTTGTTCGCGCAGACGCTGCTGTGTGTTATTGCGGGTGTTGCTGAAGCTGTCGATGTCGCTGCTGCTGCTGCTTGCTGGTGCTGTGGCGGCTGATGCCCATGCTTTTGGTGCTGATGGGTTCTTTGTTGCTGGCAGAATGTCTAATGGGACGCTTGAGTCCGTACCGTGTAAACCTGGGCTCCAAGCCATGGCAGCATCACGATCTTCTGGTGGCTTCTCAAGCCATCTCCTGCGAGGTTACAGTAGATCCAAGCAAATGCATGGTCGTTGCGGATGCCATACTGTTGATGATATAAATCCTGCATTACCTTCAGGACCCTAAACCATGGGAATTATGGTATATTCCTTATTTTGGGTGCTGCAGGATTTACATCATCAACAGTAATTTAGTCTGTCACACCTATCACCTATCCGAATGATTGGTTTGCCTGGTAGATGTGTCATGCTGCACTGTTGCACCAAAGTGAGAACCTCCACACGCGCTGGATGCGCATCACCCTGGTGATCCTTGGGAATTTCTCAATATTCAACCGGCACTGAAAAGGACATCTTTGCATTAACACGAACCGACAGCATTGCAGATGTACTGCTGGAGTTGCTTCGTCGAAGTGCTTAAAGTTCCAAATCATGCTTGTAGTCTTTGTCAAGCTGAGCATCAGGTGCAGTCGGCGTCGCTTGACGAGGAAGCCTCTTGCATGAGCCTGCAAGCACCAAAGAGCCAGCCCAGTCGAAGTCCCGAAGAGCAACTCAGACTTCTCGATCAATGGTCGAACGAGCCTCAATGTAGGTGGCCTTCTGCGCTTTCACCTGCGCTTTGCAACTAAACTGGGCACTTCCAGATTTGTAAAAGCTAGAGGGAGAGGTCTGTGCAAGGCCGCCTGGTGCCACAAGCGCTTTCTTAGCGCATGGCCTCTGGCTACTCTTTGGATGCGCACCTGAGCGATCGATATCCATGACATGCCATGACCCCAGGCAGAAATCCGACAAAGCTTTGCAGGAGCTAAGCTCGCGGGCAGCGGCAGTCCTGGCTCTGGCGTAGCGCCGCACAAATCGTATCCGCACGAGAACTCCGCGCACCAGGGCCTGGAGGCAAGAAGCCGAGCTAGAATTTTAACACCTTCACCCCGTGCCCGTCCCTCTCCCAGGCCCTCAGAGGCCAAAAGGAAGCGGATCCCAGTACTGTCCCGTGAGGCCTGGATCCGCTGCGCTGCTCGGAATCGCTTGCGAGCGCGCTCAAACCTGGGCTCTTCGGAGCTGTTGCCACGGCAAATGATGGCAAAAAGTTCAGGAGTCTGGTAATCACAGGTGCCGTTCTTCGGGAAGGGCTGATGTAAGCTAGGCATCCTGCTCGGCACGCGCGATTCTGCGGCGAATGCGCCCCACCTAGAAAGAAAGCTGAGTATCTGCTCAAACAACCCAACGGCCGTGGAACGCACCACTGCAGCACGTGGAATTGCTAGAAATGTTCGTCACATCACCTCCCACACACCTCACACGTTGCAAGCTCATGTCTGCAGGCACCTTGGCACGGGCTAGCCAACCACGGATGTTTCTCTCGATCATAGCCTTGGCGGAGCTGCAACGACAGAAGGCATGCACGGCACGTGAGCAAATCATGTCGGTGAAGCGGCCTAGTTCACGCCAACCCTGTCCCTCTGCCACCGTGGGCTGACAGCCCCATTGTTGTTCTCATGTATACTTGCTTATAATTACTTGACAAGGCGTTTCGGAACATTGAGTTCTGCTGCGAAGCTCATCACATGCAAACGATTTGCATGTATCCAGCAAGGAGCTGATGATGCAGAACCCCAAAGCAGCTCGGCTCAGCTTGGCACGGCAGCCATTTCCTTCTGCCAAACCTGCTGCAACGTGAAAGGATTAACGAAACTGAAGTGGCAGGGGCCGCATGCAAGGCTGGCCAACTGAATGTGCGATCTCCCCTCTCCCTCTCTCCCCCTTTCTGGTACCTCCTCGTATTTAGCTTCCCACTTCACGCGGCCCAGGTACCTGCTGAGCGCCCGAGTCTACACACGGAGCTTGGCAGGCAGGTAACGAAGTTGAGATACTCAGAAAGGCCTGATGAACCATGCAGGGGGCACCCACGCCACACACGCTGAATCTCTAAGGAGGCCCACAACTCTTCTTCCGCACGGACTGCCTCAGCCCATCTGCAGATGTCACATCGACATGAGAATCGTGAGAGGTATGGCCAGCGTCTTTATGCGAACTAACTGTTGTGTTCTCTGCCATCCACGTGAGTTGCAGTCTCCAAGTCCATGACTTGTCGCCACATGCGGAGCCGCACTAGAAATCCGCGGGCATATCGCTGGATGGTGATGACGTTGTCGACGTGCCTCACCGTGAGCAATATCCCGGATGATTTCACTTAAAACTTGGGGCTGCCATAGGATCCTGGTACGACCATGTTACTTCGGGTTTGTAAACACGGCGACTTCATCACCCGGAAGGTGCCTTGCAAACTCTTCCATGAGTTGTTGGTACCTGCAGGCGGGTCTCGCTTCATCGCAAGAGCGTTATGGCTGCTCGTCTCTGGTCGGGAGTCATGACTGGGCAGTCGCACTTTCGCCGGGTCTTCTTTCCCTTCCACAGCTTGCGGATGGTCGTGGCAGCCTGCCAAGAGACCAAACCGCCAGAACATGTCGACGCCAGTCTACGGGCTCACTACAACATGTACCAGCATGAAGAGCATTTGCGTCTTGCACCTTGTTCATCTCCTCGAACTTGTCCAACCTGATCTTGTCCACCTCAACACAGGTGGCTGGGCTTGGAAGTAGGATTTACAAATTTACGAGCCATGCTTGGTCGGGCCAAATTGTCGACATTCCTGACTCTGACTGTACCTGTCGTCACTGCGAACCGTGCTGCAATATGACTGCTTTGAAAGCCACTCCTTCATATGCCCACTCCTCTGTCAACCTGCCCATCTCGTCGAACTACGGAAACAAGAAAACATTCCCCCATTCCCGTACTCATCATCCGAAGCAAAACAAATGCGTCGGCTTCACAAGTGCAAGGATCCGACTCTTTTGATGGCGGCATCTCGTCTCGCCATAGCCTGCCTGTTGAAAGCTGGTACTTGTCTAATTGTGCAGGTTGGTGTAACAGTATATACCGTAGTCTGGCAGTCTAACAGCATATGAAATAGCGGAAGTGATCGATTGTGCAGAGTAGCCTGTCTGGTGTCCAGCAGAGTATCTGCGGAACGTGTGACATGCAGATTGGGTGTTGTGTCGCAACGAGACGCCGCACTCAAGGTGCTAGTTAGTCATCGTGAGAAAAGTGTCTACAAGTCTGCCGCACTCGTGGCAGAATACGGCCTGTGTCCATGGTGTGCTGCCTAACCAAAGGAACCCGTGCAAAGACCCGAGAGGCCGGCAGTTTCGTTGCAGCTCTGTGCTGCTCCATAGCTGTATTGTACCTCCCAATCCGAGGGCTAATGATAAGGCGAGTAGCCTTTCGCTCCTTCAGGGTTTAGGGGTTTAGGGTTTAGGGTTTAGGGTTCAGGGTTTAGGGTTCAGGGTTTAGGGGTTTAGGGTTTAGGGGTTTAAGTGTTTAGGGTCCTTTTTTTCTGGGACCCCGGCTCAGCCAGCTTTTCAGTCGCTTGGTTCCTGCCTGGCATGGGCAGAGGCAGATGGCGGAGTCCGGAGCTGGTTTTTTGTGGAGGCTTCGAAAAGTTGCCAATATTATTTTGGCCCAAAGGGTCCAAGTTATATAGTATATACTTTGGGGGCCCAAATACCTGCAAAGTAGCTACCATATTAGTACTTGGACCCTTTGGGTGGGGCTTCCTTACTATAAATACCATAAATATAGTAAAATAGGCCCAAAAAACCCTAGTCTAATTATTAAGGAGAGCCTTGGATGCCGCGGTAAATCCGCTGGATGTTGACCGCTCCGGCCACTCTGGCCTGTCACACGAAAGGGCGGCTGTGGCTGAAATGCACCATGCAGATCTATGCATGGTGCTTTGGCAGCAACTGAAACCAAGGCAAGCAACACCCTTCATCTGACTGCCTTCGCTAACAATGTCTACCCTCAACAACCACAAGAACACGTATTCTGCCACACAGCCGCCCTCTTCAGTCTACATTGGGCCAGTCAAACGAATCATTGAAAAGCCTTCCAGCCTTTTTGAGTGACCTCTGAAAGAAAGCCCTCCGCGTGAAGGCCCGGCGGCCAGGCCTTTGCATCAGCGGCTGCATCCCGCCGAACCTGCACATCTGAAACCATGTGACATGGTGGTATCCACTCTCGCGTACCTACCGCCGTGCCTGGGACAGGGGTGATAGCACTGGCAACGCGATCAATGAGCTTAGGGTCTGGCGGTGTCTCTAGCTTCAGAATTTTATAGCGGAGCCGCAGACGAACCGAATGACAGATGTAAAGTAAGTCATCTTCACGGATGTTATGCTGCTGACCTTCTTGATACGTGAATCTTTTGACATCAAGAAGCAGGTTAACCCAACACCCAGGTGAACCGCAACAGCATCGCAACAATCTTAACAACTTAGCACCAGTGCCCACACTGCACCTACTCAGAAACAAGATGCTGTCATCTGTGCCTGCACTCTCCGTCGCGCTTGGTGGCAACCTTTGCAACTTGCTCATCGGTCAACAAAGCTATGGTCGCAGCCGAATTCAAGCAGGCTTCCACAAAAAAACGCACTTACACAGTCTCATCAAGATTGGATGTGCAGCATCTCAAATGCATCAGTGTTGACCTTTTGTCGGCCAGATGCTTCCGCTGCTTGCTCTCACAGAACGGGTTTTGGGAGCGGGCGGACGGCACACTGAATTGTCAAAGCCTGGCCATACATTGCACGCATCGTTCGAAGAAGGATAGCTCAGCTCAAGGTACTACCCTCATCACAGCAAGCAGCCGTGCTGACTACTGCAAGCTTGCTAATCAAGCCAACCGTGGACCATGCATGCTTATGCACCGCAGTTAACGTTGCCAGTGATGCCAGCTGGTCCATGCCTAGACGTTTCTTTTTCACACGTCTTCTTCCCTGAGTGCCATGGGACGCGAGAGCGGGCTCACTTCAAGAACGTTCAAGGAACATCCAGGACATGCACGAGGAAGCCCCGGATGAGCGACTGGGCTTTGACCTGAAAAGCACGACATCTGAGGGGCCGCCACTTTTGGTGCAAATCTGTATTACCATGACGGATCTGAGGCACAGGCGGCAGCCCGATGTTTTGCACGAAGACGATTACCTGAGACGCTGAGTCTTTTCGATTGTTGGTGCCTGTTTTGACACAGCCTGAGCTGAGGATGAGCAAGACTGGGTGGTCAAAGAGCAAAGTCGAGTCGAGCCCTTGGCGAGTGATCACTCCTCTGGCATGCCGCTGGATGACGATCTTGGCAAGCCATGGAGCATCACAACATGGAGGACAGCGGCTATTGCAATCAGTTCGTGCATTTCCGTGCACATGTCCTGCTTGCATGGTAAGCGCTGGTTTGAGGGCATGTCTCTGGACGCACACATGCACACTCTTATTCAGCTAAACAGCAGATCCTCAAAAGGTGGATTCTACAGTCCGAAAAGATACCTTGCTTGAGGACTACCCACCATGATACCAAGTCGCTGCTTTGCGCCGCTTTGACAGCAGACGACGCACCAGAAAGGCACGGATGATTCTGTCAGGGCAGCTCAGGACGAGGGGACCATGCCACAACACAACTTTAACATGTCTTACCGCACATCCGCGATTGAATGGTAAGAAATCAACGGCCTCTGGATGGTTGTAGAAGCCTTGTCCAACTTCTTGCGCTTCACATGATAGCAGCGCCACCTTGCCTGACATTGAAGTAGCTGCGAGGTGCGCTGTCAGCTTGGCCGTGCACTGTGCAACGCACGGATTCCCACTGCCTGGATCATGGTCGCTGCTATCCATGTTGTCACGAGCCAATCCGAGTTGTCTTGGCCTAAGTCAGCAAATCAATTTGGCCGTGGCAGGTTTCTAGCAATGTGCCTCAGGGCAGGCTGCCCTGCGAAAGTCAAAACCAAACGCAAGCAGAGCTTGAGCTGATGGCAGTACTTGTACCAAGCTCGCCAAGTCCTCCCGCGAGCAGCCACGCATTCATGCGATGCCAAGGACAGGAGGCCAACTCCGACATGGTGACGGCAGCAGCAGCCGCCTCTGGATTCTCTCGGCCGCAACCTTGCGCATGAACTCGTTCTTCCTGCACGCATGGGGGTAGTTCTCTAAATTAGGGTCCCTTTTTAGGTTCCCAATATAGTATAAAAAGGACCCCCGAAGGGACCCTAATTTAGAAAACTACCTTTGGAGGGATGAAGGGATGCTAACAGGGTTGGAATGGAAACGGAGACACAGCCACGGGTGCAGCCGAGCTTCTGCTGCTCTACGGCGCTGAACTGTCGACCCTGCATGACCTGACGCTTCCGCAATGCACCCGACAGTCCCAAAATGCGACTGGAAAGTGTCTCTGAGCTGTCACACATGATGGATACTTTTTGAACTTTGCATTACTTTCGTAAATTTTTACTGAGCACAAGGCCTGATCTCGATTGTGCGTCGTGTTCCAGGCACCTTGCTAAGTCCGCACAGTCAGTGTCTTCCAACACCATGAAGAAGCTCGATGATTTCACCCGACTCATCCTGTGGTCGGCACAGCTTCGTTGCAGCACTCGAGACGTCCTAGTGCTGCCCTGCCAGGTCGCAACTTGAACACTGCGCCCACAGGTGTAAATTGTTAGCTAGCACGACGATGACTTCCAAAATGTGGTGGAGATGACACTGGAGATGTCACCGAGAAGCAGCAGCAACCGGAGCAGTAGGAGGAGCAGGGCAGCACTCGTGTTACCAGCAACATTCGCGGTCCTCTTCTTGTTGGTGTAGTCGAAGCACGAGAGGCAGAGGGAGAGGTAGCGCAGAAGCAGGAAGAATGCTACTCATGGCATAGAACTTGAAACCACGGCTGCATGAAGAAGCCTTGATCATCCGGTTTGGCCGGAAGTCGTTGGGAGCAGCCCGCTTGGTCCGTGCAACCTCGAAACTAGGAGCAAAATTGGACGGAAATGCACTGGAAATCGAAGACATCCTATTGCCCCCCTAGCTTCCCCTAGTGTTAAGAGCGAACTAGGGAACATATAGGAAATTCCTAGGAAAGGAACACAGGTAACGTAGGAAAACGTGAACAAATAAGAAGACAACACATAGGCAACAGTTGCAAAACAATAAGGCCTGTTGTTTCCCCTACTTGTTGCTCCTACTTTTCCTGTATTTTCCGCTCCATTTCATACGTGTCTGCTGCGTTCTTGGGGATATTATTTTTGATTCTGTATTTCATATGTTGTTCGTACTTAATTTATGTTGGAATCTGCCGTTCTTCCGATGTCATTCCCGTCTTAATATTAGTAGCACTCGTAGCACTGGTCCGAATGATGACGCTGGCGATGTACGGCTGAACCGTAGCTCATTTCACGCTGTCAGCTCCCACCTGAAGACCGGTTCGGCTGGCATCGACGATCTCCGCGATGTTTTGAGGAACCCCGTCCAGTGCCTGGCACATGGAGTCAGGAGTCTCTCTCTCTCTCTCTGAATCGCTGGTCGATTCGCTTGCTCAAGTCTACTCTGGCTCACACCCAGGCATGTGGCTGCGCCCAAAACTGAACAGCGCAGGCTGGCACAACGAGCGCAGACACTTTTGGCTCTGAACGCAGGCAATGTCTACAGTTGCAGAATTTGGGCTGACCGAGATGGAACTGAAAGCATGAAAACACGACTCTGGTTTGCTGCCCAAAGTCTGCAAGCCTAGATTGTTCGACAGGCCCGAGAAGGTGCGCAATTTCACCCCTTCACATGGGCCGGGGCGATGCAGAAACAGCTGGACCGAAAGTGCTCAAACATGCTCAAACTTGTGTTGCACACTATTGACTGTTCAGTTACTTTTGTGAACTGTCATTGATAACCGTTGATGATTATAGCTGATGACACCGAAGCTGCTCAGGTATGGCCCCCTCTGCCGCGTTTGCGGCAAAAGCTCCCGAATCCGCCGAAGTTTCAGCATAACCTAGGAAGCCTTGGGTCTGGACTCTCGCTGTCAGGATGTCGGGCACCTGTCGGAAACAGGAGTTCCGTGAGATTTGGAGAAATGCTACAAAGAGAGGTGAGCATCGAGGCACGAGCCTGGCCCAACAAAAAGGCGGCCCCTCCGGCGCAAGGCCTAAAGAGCCCCAGCAACACAACGACCAGCAACAGCAACAAACAACAGGACGAAACGACTGTCGACTCGCATCCGGAGTAGACCCCACTCCCGCGGCCCCGCGGCTGCCGTGAGCGCCGTGGACGCTGGAGGGGAGGTAGCGCAATCCCAATCATGACGCTTGCTAGGTGTCGCCTCGAAAATGGTGTCCGGAGTACACCCTACTCCCTGCCTGGCACTGTCACTCCGTGTTGGTCCTATCCTGCTGACGGTCGAGGTGCTCGCCGGTTTAAGATGAGGAGACCCTCGCACCTCGTGCCTTAGTGCCGCCCCTGAGGGCCCTCGACCGCCAACCGGCAAGGAAGAATCCCCAATACGGACCAGGAGGTGACGAGAAACATAAACCTTCCGATTGTCAGACTGTCCTTCACAGTAAATACAACCATCAGTCCTGCAGGTGCTCAATGCATACCGACATTGAACCAACGGGGTGCAAAGACACACCCTCACATCCGACAGATCAACTGCCAACACCAGTCCAAATCGACTTCGAGTTTCCTATGAGCTGTTACGACACGGCCAGGTCTTCTAGGCTCAGTTTTTTCACCCGTACACATGTCTGTTTTGAGAACCAACGGCCAATGGCCATTCCCGGGCAGTAGTTGAAAGAGGCCTTGATGCACGACGGTTCGCTCCGCACTATGCTGCTCCCAGAGAATCCTGATCCCAATACGTGCCGATTGCTCGCTTCACAAAAGAGCTGACTCGAGACACTCCTCTGGCCCTGGGAACCGGGTAATCCAAGCAAACTAGCAAGCTTCAACGGTGGCAAGAAAAGGTGAACGACTTTATGCACCAGTGTGATCAGGTATCACTTTCCCTAACAGTTAGATACGTCTACCATTGTTCATAAGATTCTGCAGTCGCGCCTTGTTGGTGGGAATGGCCTAGCTGGGCCTGCGAGGAGACCGTCAACTTCAATATAAAACGAAGGCACAGTTCTCTAACCGCACGCTAAGAGCTGGCATGAACCGAAGACTGCTGGCATATGGGCATCGTTTGTCACATAGTCCATGCTTGGGCACTACAAGCAAGTAAGCAAGCAAAGTGAAAGCATGCCCATGGCATTCCTCTTCGGTGGGCACCGGGCATCTTTAGACGGGCCGCGTTCCTATCAGAGACATATCTGCAAGTCAACACCCCCTCGCCTCGCAAGCTGCATCGTGCAGTCTCCGAGCACGAGCAGTGATCTCCTGACGGGTCGCGCTGAATGGCAGCGAAGTCTTCCCTCAGAATAGCAGCCGTTGTGTCAAGAGTAGTCTGGAAAGTCGGGATGCGTGGTGCCTCTGATGCTTGCACTCTCAGACTTAGCACCCGGAACCCTGACACCACCGGTTCCCCCTGCCTCAGCAATGTGAGTGTGGCCTGAGCGTGCCCAGGCCCGGAAAGCAGAGGCACCCCGCCCCCACACAGTTCACTATACCTATACAGGGAACTACAGGGGATACTGTTAGCAACGAACTATTCCGACCTCTACCATGGTACGCCTTTTAGAACCCTTTAAAGAACCCTTGCCCGCTCTGGCACTTGGCACTGTTGAAGAGTTCATGTTCGCTACAACTCTGAGCTCGGCTTCCTCCTGGGGCTCCTGCGGTGAAAATGCTGCGTTTCAGCTGACCTCTGTGGCTGCTCTCAGCAGCTTGCGGATTCGTAGGTCATGTTTTTAGCCCCATTTGACGCAAGAGAAATGACACATTTTGCATTCCTGGACTTGCTGGGGCACCCCGTTTGCACGCGAGGCTGCCGCCCTGGGTGCGGGACTTGGCATCCTCATCTTTTGCCCCTGCTTCCGGAGCGTGGGCCTTGGGGAAGGGCCCGCATCATGCAAATGTCGCCATGTATTGTATCAAGCGATGGCAAGGATCCGGTCATGTGCTGTCAAATGGCACCTGTGCACCTGTTGCATGCTGCTGTTGCCATGGTGACTGGCTGTAGCTAACTTCAGACTTCGATAGCCCTGCCCCCCGTATAGCTAAGAATGCCACGTTGCTTGTCCAGCCAGTGTCCTGCACGTCATGGCAGCTTATATCGGCAGACAACATGCGCCGAGACTTCAACTGGCCCTCCCCCTGATCCAAGAAACCTTGAGTCAAAAACGCCTCTCACTTACAGAATAAAGGCACTCAACATTCATCGCACCAAACTTGACAAGAAAGGCGTTGAAGACGTTTCAGCCGAAAAGAGGTGGAGGTCGGCCCATTTTTATTTGCCCCCTAGATGCGGGACGCGAGCATGCTTACACCTGGATTCCGGCACAGAGCAATTCTAAGCTCTGAATGCCTCAATATGCCAAAGCCTGGTTTCTCACCTGCCCACACCCATGGCGCCGAACTCTTTATCTAGGGCTTAGGAGCTCTAAGGATTTCGAATTGAGGGGCTACGGGTTTAGGGCTGGTATGGGCTGGTTGTAAGCAGTCTAAGTGCAATTGGTGTACTTCTTGCACTTGTCGCACCTAAGTCCTACACCCTGCCCCGTGGAAGTTTGCTAACCAACCTCCGGGCCTCGCGAGCGTGAGAGCGCTCTTCGGTACCCGGACGGCTGCCGTCTTCGAGAACCTGAGAACATCATGATAATCATGGTGATGATAACCGCAGATACTCAACAGTGATATATAATATGGTGCACATGATAGTCTATGCCTATGGGATACATACATGCATGCATACATACAGACTTACATACATACATGCATAAATGCATGCATGTATGTATGCATACATACATATATGTATATACATACATACATACATACATACATACATACATACATACATACGTACGTACTTCCTTACTTACATACATACATGCATACA
>CAJNDV010001444.1:0-11091 GCA_905221635.1 Symbiodinium sp. CCMP2456
AGGGTTTAGGGTTTTGGGTTTACAAAACCTCCTGTAATTTCCCAGTTCTCCCGGTACTCTAGGCAGCTCCTTTAACCATCAAGGCCTCGATCATCTGAGTTGGGGATCTAATGTCGGGGCCTTGATAAGTAGAGAAGGGCTTTAGGGCTCCTGTAGCGTATAGTTTTTCCTAAGGAACCCTAAGGAATAAGATTGGTAATCATGTAGTCTTCTATACGATGCTAAAGTTATTACGGGTCTTCGAGGCTTAGGGCCTAAGGCCTAAGCTGTATGGGCTGACAACCAATGGCTTAATGGAATCCTGAAGCCCTAAACCCTAACCCGTTTCAGGAACTCCTATCGATCAAGAAGGCCGCGTGCGCCGCAACACCAAGTCTCGCCTCACTCAGGGATGGGGGCAGCTCGTTGTTCTGCCGATGCTCTGAGGAATACGTGATGAAAGTGCCAGCAACACGGTGACCATCTTTCTCTGCCAGCTCCACACCACGGTCGAGCTTATAGGAACCAGGCCCGTAGGTGCACATAGCGGCGTTGCTGAAAGCGCCGAGGTTGTAGCTGAGATTGGTCCCTGAGCAGAAAGGCAGGGCGGTAGAGGCTGTGGTTCATGGCAAACCCGGACAGCCCATCTTAATTCGCTGAAGCGAATGGTCGCCAGCACAGTTGGGCTCAGCAAGGTGCAGTACCTCATTTCCGCCTGGCGAGCAGTCTCAAGCCAATGAGTGTTGCATAGAGTCCACGCACACTTGGCCCCCTCAAAGGAACCGCTAGTGTGGTGGCGGTTTAGGGGTCGCTGTTTCTTATGGCAGCCAGCCGTCTACAATGGTGTGTGGTGGCGGTTTAGGGGTCGCTGTTTCTTATGGCGGCCAGCCGTCTCACAATGTAGGGTCCTTAATAATTACAATAGGGTTTCGGGGTATATGTTGCTTTGCTTATAAAATGAGGAATCCTCAAAATAGGTAACTGAAGGCCTCTATATTGCGTGCTCTTCGCTGACTTCAGGCATAGGCCCATGTGGCGGAGCACCTTGCGGTACGCGGTGTCCAGCTTGCCCCTCCACTGCTTGAGCGCGGCCAAACTTTCCCTAAACCCGAAACCCAAACCCCTAAACCCTTAACTCCCCTTGACCCTTGACCCCAAACCCTAAACCCCAAACTCAAAAACCCCAAAACCCAAAACCCAAAACCCAAAACCCTAAACCCTAAACCCTCAAAAACCCCCAAACCCTAAACGCTTTGGCCCTCGGCTCCTCTCGGCTCCCATCGGAGGATTCCGGAGTTTCGGCATCCCTCGAGCCGTTCCTTAAACCCAAACACCCTCAAAGGAACTCCTATCGATACCTTAGAGGAACCCTGAAAGGAAGCCCCAAAAGAACCCGTAAAGGAATCCTCAAAAGAACCCTAAACCCTAAACCCCTGAAAGGAACCCCCAAAGGAACCCCCATAAGGCCTGACGAGGTTCCTAGGGTTTCCTTCTCGTGGCCAAGCCTTTAAAGGGTGCCGTGGTCAATCTAGGGTTTAAGGTTTTGGGTCCAGGGTTTAGGGTTTCGGGTCTGGGGTTCGAGGGGGTTTAGAGGTCTAGGCTAGTGCGAATACGAAAGTTTTAGAAACTTGGAATGGGGTTTCGTTTTACATGCTTCTTCAGTTTGCTAGTGTATACGGACTACAAAGAGATGTTCGCTGGGTTTCAGTCTTGGGCAGGGATACCAAGACACTAAACCCCAAACCCAACTGCATTCACTTTCCTGCTTGAATTAAACCTGCTTCGGGGCCCTGGAATTACTAATCCAGTATCCTAACGCAACTAAAGGATACTAAAGGTTGACTTTTGAAGCTATGTAGGGTTTCGGGTTTAGGGGATTGTCCTACTACTCTTCTACTAAGTCTAGACATGTCAGTCTGGACGGCCTACCCCCTGCTTGTTTGGATCGTGTTGGCTTTAGGGGATCATGCAAAACCCAGAGTCAATTTTAGCAAAAGCAACCCCAGTCAAAGACCCCACCCGCCGGCAATAAACCCTAACCTCCCGCCAGCAGCCTGGTACCCGCCGAACCGCAGCTGTCCAGAACAGCAGCCGGATTCACAGCATCCTGCTTGGAGGTGTTCGGGGTCTACGCCAGCCAAGTGGGAACACCATATCTGGTTTGGAAACAGAACTTGAACAACTACCAGCACAAACCTGAAAGCCGAAATACACCAACCTGTAAACCCCTAAAACCCAGCCGAAAACCCTAAAAAGCCGAAAGCCCTCGCACATCAACGCAAACGTCATACCCGAAGCACTTGAAGTCTGATTGCTTGTTTGTGCTACCCTCGGAAGACATACGTAGGGATCTAAGGTTTAAAGTTTGGGGCTTAGGGCCTCCAGGGTTGCTACCTAGGTCAAAAAACAGGATATAGTAGGGAAACCTGCGGAGTAGATGTTGGGATTCTCTAATCCCCACTGGGTTAGAGCCTGCCTACTCCGCTGCACATAAGCCCTAAGCCCTAAACTCTAAACCCTAAACCCTAAAGCCGTAAACCCTGAACCCTAAGCCTTAAACCCTAAACGCTAAACTGTTGAAGCCCGCAGAGCTTCGTCGTAAGAGTTCAGCAAAGGTCCGAGCTAGCAAGGCACTCCATGAAGCCAAAGCTAAGACCGTTACGGTTCAGAGTGTGAAACCCTAAACCTTTAGGGTTTAGGATTTCGGGTTTAGGGCCCTAAACCCTAAACCCTAAACAGTGTGGATGCGAACCCCTAAAAATGCAAAGCCTACTCAAACTCCATAGAAACCTAAACGCGCCAACAAAAAACACATCAAAGAAGCCGAAGAAAGCCCGAAACTCCTCAGACCTTCAACCCTAATTTAAGTGCCTTAGTAATTAGAATAGGGCTTTGGGGTTCCTTATAGTATAATTACAATAAGGAGCCCCCCAAATTACATAGGTAACTATTGAGGCCCCTAAATTAGCTATTTGTGACACTCCTGGCTCTGAACCTCAAGCCAACAAAGACGAGCGGAAATAGGAGACCCCTACCGAAGGTATCACAACCAAAAACCGGTTTAAAAGAACATGGACACTTGTAGGTATTAGGGTTGAGGATTTAGAGTTTGTACGAGTAGGGCCAAGAGATGTATAGTAGACCCAAAGACCTCGCACAAACCCTATGAAGACAGTAAATCCCTAAAGAATCCCCTCTCAAACCCTACAAAACTCAAAAGCCCGGAAAGAAAAACTTTAGGGGTTTAGGGCTTTAGGGTTTCGACTCAGGGTTTAGGGTTTAGGGAACTTTAAAGTAGCAAACCGCAACCAAACGCCCGTATTCGATTTAGGGTTGAGGGTCTAGGGTATACCTCGGGCGCCTGTGTCATGCACAACACACGAACTACATGGTCACACGGCGAGTACTTGCAAAATATGTCGCAGCACCTACCCTGCCTGAGTCTTCACACTGCAAAAGTAACAAACTACTCAAGGCACACAGTACAAGCCTTGTCAGTTCCTGCGGAACTGTAGGTTTTGCAAGTGCGCATATGACGGTGGATTCCCAAGGATCTCATCCTCACGAGTGAGCACGGTTCTCCCATTCGGGAGCGTGGCGCCACTCTTTTTTTTGTTTTTTCCGACTCCATCTCAGCGCAAAAACTGTTTCCAGCGAGCATCAATCCGAAGCCAGGGCTGCGAGTGCTCCGTTGGGATCTGAGCAAACCCTCCCCATTGCATCGGACCACCTGTTCGTTCGCCTGAACCACAAGTTCTTCTGTCATGCAGCGGTTGTTGGCCTTTGCGTAGTTCAAGACTCGGTCTTTTGCTTCCCAACCCACCGCCGGAACCAACTGATCCTAAACCCTAAACACTACGCACTCCTCGGCAGTGCCAAGCCGACCAAAGGGCAGCCCAGCGGCGGGGTGGCATCGCCAAACCTGTTTCAAAGGGTTCTTACCGACTGGAATAGGAAGGATGGCCCGAGTGATTAGAATAGGCTTCCGGGCTATCCACCCTAGACCCTGAACCCTAAACCCTATCCTAATCATGTTGCAATTGTGAAAGGGCATAATGCGGCTCTTAGAGGTTCTTGACTATTGGGTTTAGGGTTTTACAGTTTTTAGCTTTTTGGAGTTTGGGTGGTTTTGGGGTTAGGTCGTTAGGGTTTGCCCTAAACCCTAAACCGTAAACCCTAAACCCTTAAACCGTAAGACTTACTAAGTCCCCTGATCCTTTCAGTTGTCATAGAACCTACACTAGAAACCGTAAGGGCCCCTTGAAAGAACCCTTACTCATTTGCTATGTCCCCTGACACCTTGCGTATGGGAAGCCTTTCCCTGATCCCGAAGCCTAAACCCTAAACGTAGACTTACAATAATGATTAGTGTCTAGGATATACGATAATGTAGGGGCCTTAAGAATTAGAATCGGGTTTTGGGGTATATTAGACTATAATTATAACAGGGAACCCCCAAAAGAGCATAGCTAATTATTAAGGCCCCTGTAGTACGTCGTAGGAGTCTTACATGGCGTAATATAGTGGTCTTAATACTTGTAGTAGGGTTTCTGATAAAGGGGTCTAAAACAGGGTTACTGTAAGGGTTTACTGTAGGGGCCTTAGTAATCAGAATAAGGCTGTTGGTGTACAGTATAGTAAATCAGGGACTAGTCGGGAACACTACTTTTCATTATTCTGACGCCCATATTACTTGCTTACCCCTAAACCCTAGACCCTTAACCGGGATCATTCAAGGGCTCCTTCTTCGGAGACGGGATTTAGCTTTAGGTTAAACTGCTATACTGAAGGTACCAGGGGTTTGGTACATGGATTTTGGGGCTTGGGTTGTTGTCTGTTTGGTGGGTATAGGAGAACGGGACATTGTCGGCAGGGTGATAATATGATAAGTACCTTGGTTGGGGTGATACACATCTGTATGTTCATCCTAAACCCATCAAGAACCCGTGTAGAACCCTCATAGAACCTTCAAAACCGGTACATGTTCACCCTGAAAGCCCCACAAAAGTGCAGAACAAAGCCCATAAAAAAACAGGCTTGGACAAAAAGCGTTCGCCCCTAAACCCGAAACTCCAAACATCTCTAAACCGTTTCCAGAAGCCTTAACTGAAGCCCCCGACTCCTGTTACCCTAAGCCCTTCATAAAGGTTTTAGGGTTCGGGGTGTAGGGTTAGACCCTCGAAGACAAAGGACAGCCGACCGGCGCGGTCGGGAAGCTGCGCAGCACTTGCGGCAGGCCTGTGCAGAAGCAGTGTAGCTGCGTAGCTCTGCCCTGTTTGGGTTTAGGGCCTAAGGATATATGATTGAAAATACTCCAGATAACCCCTCAATGTCCATAAGAACCCTCTCTGGTGCGCTCCTCATAGACCCTATATATCCACCCAGCTTTTCAGGGTGTAAGCCTTCAGGCTCCAAGGTTCAGGCACTTTCCGGCAATGACCACAAACATCGAGCTTGGAGGCATGGGGCGTTCAGAAATGGTCAGGACCGTACCTATAACCCCGTTACAACCAGGTGATAAGTTTAGGGGACACCTCTTCTGGTTATAAGTACCCTTATAGTCAGGCTACAAGTATCCCGAACCTCCCAACACCCTAATTACACATCCCTGCACCCTAAACGATGAGCCTTTTCGCCGATTGTAGCCTGCACTGAGCAGACTATCCTGCTAAAACTCGAAACCGTCAGCATTGGAATTACAACCCTTGATCACGAAGGCCCACTCCCATCCTAAACCTTGGAACCCCAAATCTTCTTTCCGTTGACCCAAAACCCGAAGCCCCAAACTCTTAAAACACTTAGAACGATGCGTAACACACATCATCAGTCAAATCCCGCCACCCA
The DNA here is from genome assembly GCA_905221635.1 of Symbiodinium sp. CCMP2456. Taxonomy (NCBI): domain Eukaryota; class Dinophyceae; order Suessiales; family Symbiodiniaceae; genus Symbiodinium; species Symbiodinium sp. CCMP2456. The sequence goes on from CAJNDV010001444.1 coordinate 5,824, forward strand.
AAACTCATACAAGCACCAAGTTCACGAGACACCCCAAAGCCCATGTGTTAGACTCATAAGGCCCTGTAAATCTGTACAACACCTGATCAAATCCTATGCTTAAGCTGACAAGAATGCGTTCGAGATCGTACCTGGAGGGTCGGGGGATGTAGCAAGTAGGTAATAAGTACGAGTTATAAGTACCCTAAATTGGAGCCTAATTGATCCGGTGATACCTGCAACTCTGTTAAATACCTACTCTGGTTCCCTGTTGGGGCTGCATTCAAAACGATCATGTTTAATCCTCAGTGGGTCGTTATAATAACAAAACTGTAAAGAAGTTGTATCCGACTAGGACCCAGTTACTTACGGAGTCCCCCGACCCTCGGAGTTGCCTCCGAGATGGTCAACATGCGAGTGCGTGAGGAGGATGCCAGAAATTTGACAGCCAAGGCTCGCTAAGAGAGCTCGAAGATTCCTGGGCTTTTCCTACTTGTCTACTAGTATTTTAAGGGATTTAAAGGCTAAGCTTTGGAATTGTATAGGTATTATGGTAGTATAGGTGCCTTAATAGTTCGAATAGGGTTTTGGGGCATACTATACTATAACTTCTAATAAGAAAGCCCAAAAGAGTATAGGCAACTATTAAGGCCCCTACACTACCCCAGCAACCCAGAGACTCCAATATCCCTTAATTAAGGAATATTCCTTAAATTATAGTAGGATCCTCAATATGATTCAAGGTATATTCCTTATGATTTAAGGCATACTCCTTAATTAAGGGATATTGGAGTCTCTGGGAAGGTTAAAGGTTACGTACTCACCTACTTAGTTTTGGAGGGTCTGGGAGTCCAGGGTTCAGGATGTGGGGTCTATGGCGAACCCCAGAAAGTATGGTTTAGGGTTTAGGGTTTAGGGTTTAGGGTTTAGGATTTAGGGTTTAGGGTTTAGGTTTAGGGTTTCGGGTTAAAAAAAAAACAATGCCTTTTTTCCCGCAGCTCCCTCGTAGAGGCAGGCAATGTACAGTCCCCTTTTCCAGGGTTTCGGGTTTAGGGTCTAGGGCTTAGGGTTTAGCATCTCGGGATTCCCAAGACCCTACCTTAGTGCCATTAGGATACTCAGCTTCCAACTTTCCGGCTCCACCTTTCATTGAGGGTTCGCCTGATAAACCCTAAACCCTAAACCCTAAACCCACTGTTGAAGTTCGCTTCAATCCAGCCCCCAAATGCTGGGCTTATGGCCGGTGGATCGGTATTAAGGGCTTTTAGGGGGTTAGTTTTAGGGTTTAGGGTTTAGGGTTGGGGCACGAGTTTTGGGGAAGTGTGTCGGGTCGCTTGTGTACGTAGGGTGCTTAAACCTTACTTTCCCAGTACTCCTGAGAAGAGAATACTGACACGTCGAGAATACACGGCTACATAACACGAACATGTTTGGAATCTAAGACCTATACGTGCATACAGTCTTGCAAACGCCGCATAACTCTATCCCAAGAAGCCAAAACGACCCCCGAAGCCTTAAAACGTCCCCCCGTCTCCCCAGAAAACAAAAGGCAAGTAGATGACCAATCGCTGAATGGCCACACAGTGTCCTCAACCTCTTTTTGGGGGGTTGCCGTAATGTAGGGCTCTTCACAAATAGAATAGGGTTTGGGGGTATATTATACTACAAGTATAACAAGGAATCCCCAAAACCCTATTCTAATCATTAAGGCCACTACATTAGCCAAAACTTGACCGGCGGCTTTAGTTGGAAGCTGCTAGATATACAAAAACAGTGCAAGCCTACCGAACACAGTCAGCCTTGAACCTTTGTTGACCTAAGAATATGTTAAACAGGTTAATAAGACATCAGACTCATTATACTGTATCTAAGAAATTGTCTATGATACTTGGGGGTCAGCTCGTCTAAACTAGCCTAGTTTAAGTTGCTTCCTTGCCCTGCCTTTTGAAAAGGTTTAGGGTTTAGGGTTTAGGTTTAGGGTTTAGGGTTATTTTGGCGGCCTCTTGGGCTCATGTGCTTCTTTCTCTTGGGAACCATTTGTGCTGGGATCCTTTACCTCCTTCCTCCATTTGCGCCTAGTCTCCCTAAGCCCTACACCTTAAACTTAACCCTAAATCCCTAAAGCCGAAAGCCTAAATCCCTAAACCCTAAACCCTAAATCCCTAACCCTAAACCCTAAACCCCTCAACCCTAAATCCCGAAATCCCTAAACCCTAGGGTTTAGGGGTTTTCCCCTCCTTCCTCCATTCGAGCTTCGGGCTAAGGGCCAGGGCGTTACCTCCTTCCTCCACTTGGGCTCTCCCAGCTGCGCAGCTATCCACCAGGGCTTTGGGTTTAGGGTATAGGGGTTTAGGGGATAGGGTTTAGGGTTTAGGGTTTGGGGGTGGGGGTTTTAGGGTTGGGGGTTTGGGGGTGGGGGTTTAGGGTTGAGGGTTGAGGGTTTAGGGTTTAGCGGATAGGGGTTTAGGGTTTAGGGTGTAGGGTACGTATAGGGGTGGGGGTGAGTGCTCCGCAGGAAGATGGGTTGTTTGATGCGGTGGTTTATCATGCTACGCAGCAATAACTGCCTTGGCACCTCTTGAAGAGTTCGTAGCCCATGACGGGCCCCCTGTTCATAATGCAGGGGCCTTCATGATTAGCATAGGGTTTTGGGAAACACAAAAGTACAAGTATAAAAAGGAACTCCGAAAATAGTATTGGTAATTCTTTTGGGCCTTACGTTATGTCATTGACATGTTAGTTTCCAAAGGCGCAGCTACAGCCCGAATCCTGATGCCAAACCTCTGCAACCTAAAACGCCAAAAGATTGAACCTCAATTCCGAAACCACTCCAGCCCTCGCAGTCCCATCACCCGTAAACCCTGAACCCCAAACCCTCAACCCTAAACCCCTGAAGTGAACCTTAAGCCCAAGCTGCCGACGAGGCTTTCAAAAACTCACAGCGCCCCCGAGCCCGACGCCCCAAACCCTACGGTACAGGTTTAGGGTTTAGGGTTTATGGCTTAGGGTTAAGGGTTTAGGGTTTAGGCGAAGCTCTCATGAAACTCCGTCTTCCCCTCGCCGGTATCAAGCAGCAGGCGTTCTGAACCAGTGCCGATAAGGTAGCAGTTGGTACCTGTCAGGGTTCTATGATGGGGCTCCATAACTATGGGGTTCTGCGAAGTTTCTATAAATGTTGACTATAAGGCTTGGGTATAAGGAATTACGGTTGCGTGTGTTACCCTAAAGCCTAATCCCTAGAGCCTAGGTCCTAAACCCTCCTAAAATCACAAGAAGCTCAACCCGAACTTTCCCTAATTCCAAACTCGAGGTTCAGGGTTTAGGGTCTAGTTTGTTATTAATTTGTTCCTAAACCCTAAACCCTAAACGAAACATTAACCCAAAAAGGTTCAAAACCTTGACAAAACTACGCAAGATCCTCAACCTCTCCGGAACCATACACATGATACACACATGGACAGTTCTCTAAATTAAGGCCCCTTTCTAGGTCCCCAATAGAGTACGGCACCCTTATATACAACGGATACCCTAAACCCTAAACCCCTAAACCCTAAACCCCTAAACCCTAAACCCTGAACCCCTAAACCCAAAAGGGACCCCCAGTGTCGAGCACGACCCCGCATTCTCCTCCGAGGAACCCAGGTTCCTTTGCACCGGAGGCCCCCTGAACCGAAGATCGGGCCTTAAGGACTTGATTGGGGTTTAGGGTTTAGGGTTTAGGGTTTAGGGTTTAGGGGTTTAGGGGTTTAGGGGTTTAGGGGTTTAGGGTTTAGGGATTTAGTGGTTTAGGAGTTTAGGGTTAAGGGTTTAGGGGTTTAGGGGTTTAGGGTTTAGGGGTTTAGGGTTTAGGGGCTTAGGGGTTTAGGGTTTAGGGTTGTAGGGTTGAGGGTATTATAGTACAACTGTAACTGAGACTGTACGCCAATACGGTTACTACCTGTTCCAACCCCTACAGTGACTAATGTAGGGGCCTTACTAATTAGAATAGAATTTTGGGCTCTTTTAAAGTACATCATAATAAGGAACCCGAACAATAATATGGGTAATTTTTTCGGTTTCGATATTACTTTACAAAACCAACATCCCTCGAGCCTATCCCCAGACCCCTGAAATCCTAGCCGTGATGTAGGGGCTTTAATACTCACCTCTACTATTTTGGGCGCTCTTTATTATAAGTATAGTATAATGGCCCCAAAACCCTATTCTAATGATGAAGGCCCCTATATTAATTGCTAGATGCCGGCCTTGTAACGAGTAGGGAGCTGGGTTCATGCCCAGCACCGTGGTGACACGTGGGGACAGCGCTGCCTCCGTCGGATTAAGGCCGTCGCCGAAGTATACGGGCCCTCTTAAGTAGGGATTATGTAAGTATATGGGCCTTCATAATCTTAAGTAGAGTAGGTTTTTGAGGGGCAAACTATAGCACGCCTCTACCGGGGACACTGTGGCGATTTGTTCAGACGTGTACATTAGCCCTCAAAAGTAAAGCCAAAGAACAACCGTCCCACCAAGAGCAAGCCTAAACACTTATAACATCCAAGAGAGACCTCAACCCGTTCTGATCTAAAACACCCCCAAACTCTAAACCCAGAACCCAAAGACCACCAAAAGGGGAAACGGGAGCACGAAAAGGGCACCTAGAAATTTAGGTAGGGTGCCAAGGAGGCAGCGGACCGAATAGCTTCAATGAAAGAGCTTAGGGGTTTGTCCAGGTTGGCCTTAAACCTACTTTGAAAGTACAGAAGTCGAGATCAGATGATGCGCCCTAAACCGTAAACCCATTATAAAATCTGAAGATGGCCTGACTTGAACACACGGACAACAGAGACTCTCCCAACTAAGAAAACATCCGAACCCTAAACCCGAAACCCTAAGCCCTAAACAAACCCACAGACTTCCGTTCAAAAGCCAAGGGAACAGATCTTTCTGAAGACACTCATCATAGGCAGCATAGGGTTTAGGGTTTAGGGTCTCCTAGGTTACCCAGTAGTACCCTGTTTCCCATTATTCGATGATAATAAGGGAGCCCAACACGAAAAAGGGCAAAAAGGTACTGTTGGGGAATCTAGAAAGTCTCTACCCCCCTAGAAGCTAAGGGAGAACAGATATTCACACAGCTTTTTGAGATCCCTGCTAACGACACCCTAACTCCACAAAATGGACAAAGGAACTCTCAGCCGTCAACGGTCTTGTGAAGTATTTAGTAGGTTCCCCAGTAGCCCCTTAACCCTTTTTTTCTACAATTTGGTTTTGATAAGAGAACCCACAAAGAAAAAGGGCAAAAGGGTA
>CAJNDV010001445.1:0-10642 GCA_905221635.1 Symbiodinium sp. CCMP2456
CACAGAACCCTCAAACCCTAAACCCTAAACCTGACAGAAGCTCCAATAATAGGACCCCTCACATAGAACCCAGCTTCCGGCTGCTGAGCACTTACATAAGTGTATCGAAACCATCACTCCAACAACAAACCCTAAACCCCTAAACACCAAACCCTAATCCCTAAACCCCACGAACCCTAAACCCCTAAACTCTAAACCCCAAAAACCCTAAACCCTAAACCCCTGAACCCCTAAACCCAAAAAACCCTAAACCCCTAAACCCAAAAAACCTACTTCCTAAACCGTATAAGCCTTCTAACCCCCTAAACCCCGAAAAAACCATAAACCCCTAATCCCTAATCCCTAAAATTGTTATAACCCCCTAAACCCTAAACCCTAAACCGTATAAGCCCTATAACCCCTAAACCCTAAACCCTGGCATAATGACTTCTGTGCTTAGACCCGCTGCGGCCTTGCACACGCTTCCGTGGGCGCAGGCGACATCTGGTGGGCCGATCCCCCGAAACCCTACCTACCCATGGGCCCCATAGTAGTTCCTTTTTTGGGAGTCATATAGAATCCTATATTATAATGTAATCCCCAAAACCTACGGTTTAGGGTTTAGGGGTTTAGGGGTTTAGGGGTTTAGGGGTTTAGGGTTTAGGGTTTAGGATGTAGGGTTTAGGGTTTGGGCTACCTAGAGTCTCCAGAGCAGTTCCTTTTTGGTTTCCCCTTTTTGGGCCCTAAGTATGTAACTGGTTCAACCAAGAAAAGGAACTACAATGGAGACTATAGGCAAACCCTAAAGCCTTAACTTTAACCCTAAACCAGTCAAAGATGGTAAAGCCTCTGACCGTTCGCTGGCTAAGGGACACCAGCATGAAACTTCTACAGTAGCTGCCGTAAATAGGGCATACCAGCACTCTCGAAATAATATTTGCACTTTCCAACTCTTTATGGGGTTTATGGTAAACACCAGATCAAACCGGATACCCTTAGATTATCAAAGCCCTGAGCGCAGGAATGGATCAAGGATGCGTTCAAAGGCATTCCTTTAAGGATCCTGTTTAAGGGATCCTTTCATGGATCTATTGGGGCTTAGGGCTTAGAGTTTGGGATTTAGGGTTTAGGGTAAGCGGTTTACTGAAGAAGGCAACGATGACATGAGAAAGGATAACGACAGTTCAAGTCTCATACTCACCTCGTCGAAAACATAGCTAGGTTCTGTAACGGTTCTGCAGCGTTTAGGGTCCCGCTTTTAGGACCCCAAACTCACGGCAGCTGAAACTGAACAACACAGCGTGGAAACGCAATGGCAACACAATGACCGTCACTCTGGCGATATCCTTCAAAAACCCCAAGCGATTGAAAACCTAAACCCTAAACCCTAAACCCCTGAACGCCTGATTGGGAAGCCAAAACGGACAAAAAGCCCCGAACCATCAGCCCGTCCTTGCCAACTCTTCTTGCAAAACTTTCTTCACTCTCTCCAAGGTCTGCACCGAAAGCGGGTGTTTGATTTCGTTATATTTTGATAGTAGATGCTATATATTTTGATATTCTATATCGATAATAGTACATTGAAAGTTTAGTTTATGCTTCTTATAAACTGTGTGTTATTATCGTTTTATCAGTATTCTATTATTACATAGTTCTTTATTGAAGGTTATGATATCTGATATATTGTGTAGTACTTGAGAAGCAGGCCAGAACCATTCGTGGCTTTCCAGGTTGTGGGACTTTGGATATCAGAGATTCGAGCTGTTTGTTTCTGGTTTAGGGGTTAGTTTAGGGTCTGACTTGGGGTGCCGGGTGATTTTGCAAGCTTTTCGCTGTTGGTGTGTATCCGGTGTGCAGGGTTCAGGGTCCAAGGTAAATACCCTAAACGCTGAACCCTAACCCAACCCTAAACCCCAAACCCTAAACCCTGAACCCTAAACCCCTAAACTCTCAACCCTAAACCCTAACCCCCCCTCCCCCTAAACCCTAAACCCCTAAACCCTATACACCAAACCCCAGGCACTGTCGACCTAACCCCCAAACCTCACGAGCCCTCCTTAGGTCACACAACCTAGAGGGTCATGCATCCCCTTCTCTTACTTCCACAATAAACCAGGGAAATAAAAATAATAAACTTTCAGATTACTACTAGATTGTAAGAGCCCAAAGAATTTAAAGGTTGGGTATTTGGGAACTAAGTTCTTTAGGGTATCTACATCTCTATGGTAGCAGATCCTGTCCTAGGCACGCGGTAAATGACCCTCTAGGAAGTAGGGGTGAAGGGCTTGGGGTTCAGGATTTTGGGTGCCCTTTATGGATGGTAGCCCGATTGCTTGAGGTGCAGAAGACCCTAAGTCTTATAAAGCCCCTATGAAACCCTGTAGATTCTACGTGACTACAACCTGAACCCTAAACCAAGAACATTGTGCTAGAGCCCTTCTGTTTTTTGAATTAGTAAACTGGTATCATGCAGATCTTTCTGCCATCCTAATCCCCTTTCAGCCCTTCTAGAACCCTTCAGCTCCTTATCGGGTACTTGGACGATCGTGTGCCATAGTAAAGCCCAAGCTTTCAATCCCCGACCCGCAAGCCCTAAAACCCTGCACCTCTAAACCCCTATATCCTGAACCCTACCAAAAGCCCTTAAGCCTACCCCCCTACCCCTACACCCTAAACCCTAAATCCTCTTTGGGGCCGAGGGAATGCCTTCGGCTCCCCGCCGGAGATGTTTTTGTTAGGGTCCTCGGCAGGCATTTAAGGTTTAGGGTTTAGGGTTGAGGGTTTAGGGCTTTGTGATTTTTCAGGCTTCCCTTACTTACATTATCATGGGTTGTGCCATGGGTTTGGGGTTTGGAAGCGGGAGGGGCTTCGGGGCTCCGTTGTTTTGTTGTTGAAGGGGGGGTAGCATCTTGGGGCTTTGGATTCAGGGTGTAAGTGTACGTATAGTCTCCATGGTAGTTCCTTTTGGGGGTTACCTTTTAGGATCCTTATATAAACTGGTTAAAACAAAAAAGGAACTACAATGGAGACTATAGGTAGATTAGGATTTTGAGGCTAGCGTCAGGGTGCTAGGCTCCAGGGTTGCAGGCTATGTAGGATTTAGTGCAGGGTTTGTCAGTTTGGGTGTAGGCGACTTGCATCTCAGAGATCTTGCACGACTCTGGTCCACAGGATAGCACTGCGAAGAGTGCGGAAAGCTTGACGGCCCAAGAGCTGATGAATAGAGCATACAAAGCTTCGTGGGGATGATGAACTTACTATTGCGTAGACCCCTTCCCCTTATTTGGATCACACCGCGGGGCTTAAGTTGCGAGTGCGTAAGCACAAAACTGCTCGCTTAGGGTTTGGGCCCGGTCTAGGCTTTTGGGTTAAGGGTTTAGGCTTTGGGGTTTAGGGTTTAGAGAGTCAACAAGGGTTGTGGATTTAGGTATGACGTAGGGTACTTAGGTTTTAGGATGCATGCCCTTGGCAGAAAACGAAGCGACACACTGTGGTGGCTCAGTCGGGGGCTGACTACAACCAGAATATGGCATGCATATGGGTAGTTCTCTAAATTAGGGTCCCTTTTGGGGTCCTTGTTATAAGGGTGCCGTACTATATTGGGGACCTAAAAAGGGACCCTGATTTAGAGAACTACCCATATGAAGATGAGAGAATGATGTTGCAGAAGGTTTGCTTTTGGATCAGACGTTAGAAGCCGATGTCGTATCCATCACACAGCACTATAACACCTACTCAAGCAATGGCACAGCCACAGCAACCAAACACATGATTTTAGCGTGTACAATCTGACAGTGAGGGCAATAGTCAACACAAATCCTGTTGCCCCTGCCTCTGCAACATTTCAGAGTTTAGGATGCGGGTGTGGTGCTTCAAGGGCTTTGGCTTGAGCGCCGGGATTTGAGGATGTTGGGCCATGGGCAAAGGATTGGAAGTCAACCCTAAACCCTAAACTTGATGTTTAGGGTTTCAAGGCTAGGGTTCGGACTTTGACGTTTTAGGTCCAGGGTGTGGGATTCAAGGTACATGGTGCAGACTGTGGCCCATGCCTGTTCTGGACTAGTCACCCCTTTGGCCAATCTTGCAGAACCCTCCGCCTCTTCCCCAGCAAACCTCCCTATCCTCCTAGTTTGGGGTTTGGGGTTTAGGGTTTGGGGTTTAGGGTTTAGGCATTTAGGGGTTTAGGGTTTAGGGGTTTAGGGTTTAGGGGTTTTGGGTTTGGGGTTTAGGGTTTAGGTAGGGTCATGGGTGCCTGCAAGTAAGGCTATAAGTACCTTAATTGGTCCGGCTTATAAGTTGCCTGAGATACTTTACTCCTGCCCCGACGTGCTAAGCCCATTAGGGCCATTCAAGTAGCCCAACAACTACAACTGCCCTCCATGAGAGATCCACGGAGAGAACCCTGTAAAGATCCCTTTAAAGGAACTCTATTCTAATTTCCCGGCCCCTAGTACGGAACTCCAGCATGCGGTAAAGCGGCATAGGGCTTTGCTATCCTGCAGCCCATACACATGATGTCTTCGCCATCCCACCTGAGATAGGCTGTGTCATACAGACCCACCGGAGCGCATCTCTGTTCCTACATTCCCTAGAAAGGCCTTCATAAGAATGATGACCATTAATATCCGTCTGTAAGCTGAAATATCCAAAAGTATAACAGTGCATAAAGGACGGGTCAACTCGCTAAAGAAAGCAATAGCAAGTCTACATATCCAAGACCCCGCTTTACCCTAAACTTTGGCCCTAAACCCTGCACGTCTATGTCCCGAAACCCTAAGCCCCCCTAAACCCTAAACCCTAAAAAAGCGGTGAGGATGTTCTGTTTCGGGCTCAGGGTTTAGAACGGTTTTAGGCCTCTTAGATCTTCCTTAGGGCTTTCGATCTTCTGTCAGGGTTTAGGGTTTAGGGCTTAGGGCTCAGGGTTTTATGGTTTAGGGTTTAGGGCTTAGGGTTCAGGGCTGAGGGTTTAGGGTTTAGGGCTTGGGGCTTAGGGTTTAGGGTTTCGGGCTTAGGGTTTAGGGTGTAGGGGGGAGCAGCTACTCTGGCGTGCCCTACACTCTATATGCAACCTTCGAAACCCGAGCCCTCACAAAAGCCCTATCGAATCCTGATAGCAGCCACTATAGATCCCAAAATGCCTCCGGCAACTGTACAACTAAACTGAAAACAACACTGAAACTACAATGAAAAAACAACATAGCTAATAGGATTGTTTCTATAGGGCTTAGGATTTTCATGAATCCGGCACGCCAGCAAGTTGTGCTAGCTAAAGCATTGCACTTGCTTGCTGGATCACCGTTTCGTAGTTTCCCTGAGGTTCCTTGAGCTCCTTCGCGGAAACCGTAATCGCAAAGTGGAGGAGCCTTGCTGCCTTGCTGTAGGCTCTCGTAGACATCCTTAACCCTAAGCCGTCCTCGAGACTTGTACAGGAGACCCACTCATTCATCCGACCGGCACAGAGCAAAACATGGTAATACGGAAATTCGACGCTGAAGCCCCGAGTGATATCTGCGGCTTCCCTTTGAAGAGGAAGCTCACCCCGCAAAGAACAAATCTCTCGCCCCCAAACCCCAAACCCTAAACCCTAAACCCAAAACCCCAAACCCTAAACCCCAAACCCCAAACTTAAGACTGAGAGCCGTTTTCAATTCATCCGTCTCGTGCTGAGTTGCTCAGCTCGCGGTCTGCCCTGCTTAAAGCTTCAGCTTCTAGGAGGAGTACTATAAGGCCCGTAAAGGGTACTGTAGGGTTCTAAGATATTCTAAGTTTCAGGGGTTATACGCCATCCCAAGAAGTTTGGGGGTCGGTGCCTATAGGGCTTGTTTAAACTGGTTCAGGTTTAAGGCTTAAGGTACATCACGGCTCAACCTGCTCACTGTCCTCCTGCGACGCTCCTGCGCAAGGCGATTGTAGCCCTGCTGCCATGCCTCGTTTTGCAGCGCCGTACTTTCTGCACCTCGGTACTTCTCTAAATTAGGGTCCCTTTTTGGGTCCCCAATATAGTACGGCACCCTTATAAAAAGGATCCCAAAGGGACCCTAATTTAGAAAACTACCCACCTCTTGGGCTCGCAAACAGAAAGCAGCAGCCGCCGCCATGCCTTCAGCCTTTCCGCAAAGCGGATGCCGCCTCCAGGCGCGAGCGGCGAGCCTCCTCCCCACCCTCAAACCCTTAGTTTGTTGTCTGGGGCCATTAAGCCCCGAACCCTAACCAAAACGACCTATAGTCTCCGTTGTAATTATTTTCTTGGGTTCGCTTTATAATATATATGATCCTAAATGAATACAACAGAACTGCAACGGAGACTGTAGGTAGACCCTAAACCCTAAACCCTGTAGGTAGACCCTTAAAGATCCCTTAACTTAAAGGAACCCTTATAGATCCCTTCAAGGAGACTGTGGGTAGACCCCAAGCCCTAAACCCCATACCCTAAACATGAAGCAGCCATGCCGCTCTGTCTGCATGGTCTTGCTAAGCGCGTCGAAGCAGTCTTGCGCCTCGAGCTGTCTGGAGCTCTGTAGTGGTGTAGGGTTTGGAGTTTAGGGTTTAGGGTTTTTAGGGTGCAGGGTTTGGGGAATAATAGATTGTAGGGTTCAGCGAACATGGCCCATAAGTATGCCGCAGATGGCACGTGGAAGTTCGTAGCTTCCGGTAACAGCGAATCTGGAACAACCACAGCAGACATGTACTGGGCGCACTTGCAGTGCAGTCCGTCGTTTCCCCAATAGATATAGTAGCAACTACAGAAGCTCTATAGATCTCTTATAAGACTTCTAGAACGCAGAAGGACCCCTAAGCAACGCCATGAACATAGCCCTGCTTGGGGTGTTCGGCTTCATGAACCTCATGTGTAGGGCATCGATTCCAGCAACCCTTCATTGTGATACCTTGATGCTTATCGGGTTTTGTTTGTGTTGTTGTTTTGTTCTTCTGATGGTCCCTAACTATGGCACTCCCCCAATCCTAAACCACGCACCCTAAGCCTAGCCCTAACATCCCCCCAGATGCATTGCCCTGACATCATGTGCCACCTGCTCTGTCACCCCTACGCCATAGCGTGCAGCTGTGCGGGCGGCTTCCTGCGTCGCGAGTTCAATCGTCAGGGGACTTTATCAGCAAGTAGAAGCTTCAACAAGACAACAAGGGTTTAGGGTTTAGGGTTTAGGGTGTAGGGGCCTAGCAAGCAGAAGCTTCAAACAGACACAACTACGTCTACATGCTGTAGGGGCATGGGGCCAGCAATAGTAGTGGTCATAACGTGCTTAGCACGGAGTCAACCGGCTTCAAGAAATACCCTATTGGATCTCATATGGTAGCTCTTATAGAACCCTTGTCGTAGCCCTTATAGTAGCCCTTGTCGAACCCTTGTCGTAGCCCTTATAGTAGCCCTTATAGAAACCTTATAGTAGCCCTTATAGAAACCTTGTCGTAGCCCTTATAGCAGCCCTTATAGAAACCTTATAGTAGCCCTTATATAGAAACCTTATCGGATGTTGCTCCACCTGTGCTTCGGGGTTGGAGGCTTTGGCTCCGAGGGGTCTAGGCGGGCGCTCACTGCATAGATTGGGGCTCGGAGTCGAGGGTTGAGGGAAATTCCGGGTCACATACGGCTTCGGGTTTAAGGCTTAGGGTGTAGGGTTTAGGGTCTAGGGCAGATCCTAAGCGAAGAAGCTTTGTAGGTGCTTCCGGTACTAACTGTAACTCTTTAGCTGCCGGCGAACGTATGTCGGCGACTTGCTTGTGAAGACGGTAATGACTTGCGCCTACTGTAATCTAAATTAAACCCTAAACCCTGCACCTTAAACTTTAAGCCTCAGGGTTCGGGTTGAAGATGAAAGAGTGTATCCCTCGTTGTTTTGGGGCGGGGTGTAATGCAGGGGCCTTAAAAATTGGAATATTTTTGCTTTGGGTGTATTATTCTACAATTATGCTAAGGAACCACCCAAAAAAAAAAACATAAAATAGTCTAGGTAATTATGTTAGCTGATCAGCACCGGGTAACGCTGAGAGATGAGTGCTCCCACTGCCCCACTGCGAGGCTTCTGGGTTCAGGAGAGGAAGGCTCGAGGGCTTTAGGGCTTTCGGGGTTTAGGGGTTTAGGGGGTTTAGGGGGTTTAGGGGTTTTAGGGGTTTAGGGGTTTAGGGGTCTGGGATTTAGGGATTTAGGTTTTAGGGGCATTAAGTCCTTGGTCTTGCCGCTGATGCTTCCGTACAGTGCAGGCAACCAACTTCCCCATCCCGCATTGTGGCGTGGCATCTCTAGAACCCCAGTTGTCTTCCAGGTAGCCCGGGTAATATTCACACGAAGCACGGAAGCAAGACCCAAACAAACTGAGTAATATAGGGGCCTGAATTGAATAGTCAGAATAGGGCTTTAGGGCCCATTATATTATAATTATGATAAGGAACCCCCCCAAAATAGTATTGGTAATTATTTAGGCCCCTACACTGAATCCCACACTCCCTCAAACCTGCAAACTACTCTAGGGCATCCTAGGAAACTCCTTGGCAAAGGTCCGGAATATTCTGACAAGAACCCTTCAAACTCTTTGAGCTAGTTGCCCTAAGCCTTTACAGATGCCTTGTGGACTCGCAGATCTCTGATCATAGAGCCCTTAACGGAACCCTTCAATAGATCCCTAAGCCCTAAACCCTAAACCCTTACAGCACAGAGCCCTGTAAAACCCTAGATCTCCGTGAGCCCTTAAAGGAGCCCTTCAAGGAAACCTCATGCCTTAAAGGAATCCCCAAAACCCTGAAACTTCAATCCTAAACTCCGAAACCTAGGGTTTGGAGTTCAGGGGTTTAGGGTGTAAGGTTATACCTATAGTCTCCATTGTAGTTCCTTTTTTTGGTTTAACCAATTTTGTGTTAAGGATCCTAAAACGTAACCCCAAAAAGGAACTGCAATGGAGACTAACCCTAAAACCGTAGACCCTACATCCTAAACCCTAAACCTTAAACCCTGAACCCTAAACCCCTAAACCCCTAAACCCTGAACGCTCATCTCTAAACCCTAAACCATAAACCCTAAACAAAGCTCCCTCCGATCCAGGTCCTCTTCAGCCTTCTTGGCCCGATCTTCCAGGTGTTTCAGATCAAGGTTCGGGAGATCCTCCCAGAAAGAAAGCTACAGGGTAATGTAGGGGCCATATACTTAGAATAGGGTTTAGGGTTTAGGGTTGAGGGTTTCGGGGGTTTCGGTTTCGGGGTTTGAGGGTTTAAGGAGCATCTTAAGGGTTTTAGGTTTTAGGGTCTACCTTAATAACCCAAAACCTACTTTTTTGTAGGGTCCCTATAAATCCCATATTAGGGTTTATAATAAGATTTAGGGTTTAGGGGTTTAAAAAAGGGGTTTGCGCGCTTCATTCTAAGAGCTCTGCAAGGGCCCAGACTGCAGAACCGCAACAAAAAGCACCAAACACAAGAAGCCCCCCATCAAAGAGGCACCCAAACCCACCAACCCTAAACCCTAAACCCTAAAACCTAAACCCTAAACCCTAAACTCTAAACCTTAAACCCTAAACCCTAAAACCAAGAGGTCACGGTTTTTTTTGATCCAAAATCCACCCCTCCAGGCCTCTGCACCTGTGGAGGGAGGACCAGCCATGGCCACGACTTCGCGGATAATGTTCATCTTGGTCCACCTGGGTGCGTTTTAGGGTTTGCGTTTAGGGTTTAGGGTTTAGGGTTTAGGGTTTAGGGTTTAGGGCTCCTTTCAGGGTTCCGCTACAGGGACGCTTTAAAGGGCCTACAATAAGGACTATAAGGGGATCTATGAGGGGTTATAGGGTTTATGTTCGTCTTGGTCCATGAATTTCGAAATTGCTTCCACACAGCGCCTGAAGGAGACATCATCGGGGATTTTAGATTCGGAAGCTTTTGGATGATGAGGGTTTAGGGTGTAGGGTTTAGGGGTTGCAGTGCAGGAAGCTTATCCGCCAGCCAGTCCCAAGGCTTCTCTCCATCAGCAATAAAACCCGAAGGGTCCTAGGTACTGCGACGGGGGGATGATACTTCCCTGAAAAATCATACTAGTACTCCCTCATCTAGAAACCCTACGTTCTCCGGCACAGTTACATGGGATCCGTTGGGTGAGTAATATAAGGCCTTACTAATTAGAATAAGGTTTAGGGGCCATTATACCATAATTACAACAAGGCACCCCCCAAAAGAATATAGGTAATTGTTCAGGCCCCTACGTTACTTGGGTGTAGTGTAACCCTAAACCCTAAACCCTAAAACCCTAAACCCCTAAACCCTAAACCCTTTGGGTAAGTATGCTCCGTAGACCACACCTTGACCCTTGGGGTGCCCATGGTAGTAGTTCCTTTTTGGGATTACTTTATAGGATTCTGAATATGAGCCCCAAAGCAGGAACTACCATGGGGCCTATGGGTAGGGGCCCTATGCCCTCGCACTCTGAACCCCCCCAAACCCTAAACCCTAAACCCTAAACCCTAAACCCTAAACCCTAAACCCTAAACCCTAAACCCTAAACCCTAAACCCTAAACCCTAAATAGGGCCCATGGGTAGGGCACACCTGGAGCCCTTGAGTGCCCATAGTAGGGGCCCTGGAGCCTCTCCCACGCAGCATCCATTGCACGGAGCCCCCAAGATACGAGGCTTTAGGGTCTAGGGTATCGGGTTTAGGGTATCGGG
>CAJNDV010001446.1:0-14739 GCA_905221635.1 Symbiodinium sp. CCMP2456
AGGGGGGGGTGCCAAGGTCCGGTGAGCCTTACTGGGCTCTCTGCTGCGTCTTAGCTTGAAGTGTCGAGTTCGCAGGGCTGTACTTTAGGGTCTATAGGGTTTAGGGTTTAGGGTTTAGGGTCTAAGGCTTCAGGGCTTTGGGTCGCAAGCCTGGGGCTTTCATACTTGTAATCTTACAAGAACAGCATATATAGGTCTTAAGGCACCTACAAGACCCGAAACCCTAAACCCTTAACCCCTACAGAAAGCCCAACCTCGTCCAGAAACTGCATCTGCCACCAAACTAGATGCCCCAAATTACCCAGAAAGCGGCCTTAAACCCAGAAGCCACCAAACCCTAAACCCAAAGCCCTTAAGCCCAACAGCAACCAAACCCTAAACCCTAAACCCTAAACCCCAACAAACTGCAAAAACCCTACAAAATCGTATTCGAACCCTGGGGATGACGCAGGTAAACAACTGCTACGCTGTCTGGGGTTCTGGGTTAAAGGTTTAGGGTTTAGGGCTAAAGGTTTAAGGTTTAGGGCTCAGGGTTTAGGGTTTAGGGTTTAAGGTTTAGGGTTTCGGGTTTAGAGTTTAGGGTTTAGGGCTTAGGGTTTAAGGTTCAGGGCGGTTTAGCGTTTAACTGTTCGAAAACCCCTCCACTTGAAGCCAAGCCCAACCTGCCCCCGGCTGGCCACACATGGGCACCTCAGGGAAGCGCAGTTTCGGCCGCGGACGAGAGCCCAGGCCCCGAAGCCGTCTATATTAAAAGCTCGGAGACTCCGCACCCCCCTAGGGTTTAGGGTTTAGGGTTTAGGGTGTCCAAGGAATGTACCTTAAACCTGAGTAACCTTAGTAGGGTTCCCATTACAATCTAAAGGTATATTCCTTGGTTAGTTCTAAACTCGGAGACTCCAAACCCCATAACTAAGGAATGCAACGTCAAAATCTCAAGTCGAAGTTCTAAAACCAGAACCAGAGACTTTGGGGTTGGGGTGTTGGGTTTTATGGGTGCAGGGTTTAAGGTTCCAAACCCCCTAACTAAGGAAGGCACCTGAAACCTTAGTAGGGTTCCTATTACGATGATTAAAGGTGACTTCGTGGTTTAAGTGATCTCTGGAAACTCTGAACCCACAAAGAACCTGCGCCCCCCCCCCCCCATTTTCCCCCCCGCACTTCACAGAGAGCCAGGTTGCAAAGCCCAACCGCCATCCCTATATACCATTGATCTTAGCAAAAACCTCTGCAAAGGCAAACCCTAAACCCTAAACCCTAAACCCTAAACCCTAAACCCTAAACCCCAAACCCTAAACCCTAAACCCCAAACCCTAAACCCTAAACCCGAATCAAGGCAGGCCCAAAACTTGGGGTTTCGGCTTTACGGTCTAGAGCTTGGGGTCCCAAACTGAACCCCACGAGATCATGAAAATTTAGTGGCCACTTCAACCGTCCTCCACTTAAGTTTCAAGTGCCATCCCGAAATTTCTGGACCCTACACCCTGAACCCTGCTTGGGGGATCGTGGGACCGAAGTAAGGGGTCACTGACCACGTGATACTGAGTTACAAGCACCCTCGATGGCGTGGCTCTACCCCAGAGGGTCCATATACCCTAGCACTATGGAATTAAGGCCAGAAAAAACCATGCTAATGATGGCTTCGGGGTACCAAATTCCATAAAAGCAGTATGTGTATATATATATATATATATTTATATTTATTTATATGTATATATATATATATATATATATATCTGGACCCTCCTGGTACCGTATAACTCCTCACTGGGCCCCCAGATCCTTCCACACTCATTGAACCAATGCAAAACTCCAAGCAGCAACACCCGAAAACCCTACACCTCAACTGCTAAACCCTCAACTCAAGACTTCAAAGATCAAGCGCTGACACCTTAATCCTTAACCCGCAACCCCCAAAACCTGAAACTCAAGAGACGAACCCCTAATATACGAATATAGAAACCTGTATAATTACCGTGCTAGTACTATTCGTTCGGGCTCCTAGGTCTAACTATACAACAATCTACTGCAAAACTCTGATCTGATTGTTCAGGCGCTTATATTCGGGCCTGTAATAAGGAGCACAGGTACACCCCAAACCCTAGACTTTAAACCCTCAGTCCTAAATCCCAAATCCTTCCCAACCCTAAACCCTAAACCCTAAACCCAAAACATCCTAAATCCCAAATCCTACTCAACCCCCGCACCCGAAAACCTAAACCCAAATCCTACTTGACCCTAACACCCTAAAACCTGAACCCCCAAAAAAATCCTAAATCCCACACCCTAAACCCTAAACCCTAAACCCTAAACCCTAAACCCTAAACCCTCAACCCTAAGTGCCGAGCCGCCCCGGGCGAGGTCAAGTCTCTGAGGATCGGTTCCAGCCAACTCGACTAAGTGCCTCGTCTTGGGGCCCTTTTAGGGTTTTAGGGTTTAGGGTTTAGGGTTTAGGGTTTAGGGTTTAGGGGTTTAGGGTTTCTGGGTCGAGGGCTTGGGATTTAGGGGTTTGGGGTCTAGGGTTTAGGACTTGGGATTTCTGGCCTTAGGATGTTTAAGGGCTTATGTCTTTAGGGCTTTAGGGTTTAAGGTTTAGGATTTAGGGCTTTAGAGCTTTAGGGGTTTAGGCATGCCAAAACCTATGTTTGTGTAGAGGGCGCCTGTAACTACTGTAGATTCTAGATTATGGCTTACAATAAGAACCCATTCAAGAAAGGTAGACCCTAAACCCTAAACCCCAAACCCCAAACCCTAAAGGCAGACCCTAAAACCTAAACCCTAAACCCCAACAACAAACCCTAAACCCTGAACCCCAAACATTAAAGGGTCACCCTAGACCCGAAAGGGCCGAGATTGGGGCAAGGTCCTGCAGTTAAAGGAAGCTACAGGTGGGGAGTTTAGGGTATATAGGGCTTCTATAAAGCTTCTACAAGGTAATATAGACCTTCTATAAGGCTCCTACAACGGTAATTACCCACCTGAAAATGTCCTAGACTGCAGCCCTACACTCTGAACAAGACCCGCGGAATGACAAGAAGGGTTTAGGGCTCAGGACTTTGGGTTTAGGGTTTAGGGTTTAGGGTTTAGTAGGGTTTGGGGTTTAGGATTCAGGTTAGAGTTCAGGGTTTCGGGCTCAGAACTTTGGGTTTACCGTTGAGGATTTAGGATTTAGGGTTTGAGGGCTTAGGGTTTAGGTTTAAGAAGCCCCGCTTGCTTGGGGAGTGTAGTGGGGCTTTGGGGCGACGGGGCCTCCGATCTTTGCAAGCATATGGTTCGTTCGCTTGTAGGCGTACTCCGCCGGGTGTTAAGGAGGAGGTTCAGGGGTTTGGGATTTAGGCCTAACCCCTGAACCCTTAAACCCTAAACCCTATAGGCTACTCTATGTAGGGTTAGAGACTTTGGGAAATAGTTTCATGGGGCCTCCTAGGGTCTCATGGATGTTCGATGTAGCTGGGCTCGTACAAGGGGCCTGGGGGTTAAGGGTTTGAGGTGTAGGTTTTTGGGTTTTTGGTTTAGGGTTTAGGGTTTGGGGTTGAGGGTTTAGGGTTTAGGGTTTAGGGTTTAGGGTTTAGGGTTGGGGTTCTTGCCTGACCTTACTGGAAGGATTGGGAGAACGCGCATATAAGTTGCAGGTTCGGTTTTGGCTGGGCTATCACTGTCAATCGGACTACTTGCAGCCCCAATTGTACCCTACTTGTAGACTAGCTACTAGGTCCATCTATCGTTCCAGCAAACTTGAAACAAATGCTGCTATATACCCGACAACCCGAAGCCTTAACCTTCAAACCGCGACTGAAGCTTGAATAACAGGAACACGGGATGGTTCAAGGGTTAAGGCTCATGGGTTTAAGGGCGTAGGGGCTTTATGGGGTTACAAAACCCACCAAAAAATTTATAACTCCAGACAGTGAGCCAAGCAGGCGTTCAAGCCAACAGCGCTCAAAAGAACAAACACACACACACACAGACACACACACACCGAAGCCCTGACCATAAAACCCCAAAAGCCCTAAAATCCTCAATCCAAAGCGGTCAATGCATGTGGGCGGCTGCCGTGCCAGTTGCTCAAGAAGACGATTGAAAGGCTCGGAAATGCCCTGGATTTCGGCGAGCTTCGGGTTTTGGAGCTTGGTGTTTTGGGTTTAGGGTTTTGGGTTTTGGAGTTTAGGGTTTAGCGTTTTGGGCTTGGGGTTTAGAGTCTAGGGTTTAGTGTTTTGGAGTTTAGGGTTTAGGGTTTTGGAGTTTAGGTTTCAGGGTTTAGGGTTTGGAGTGTGTGGCTTAGGGCTTAGAGTTTAGGAGATACGGTTTTGGAGTTAAGGGCTTAGGGTTTACGGTTTAGGGTTTTGGAGTATGTGGTTTAGGTTTTAGGGCTTAAGGAAACTTTCAGCATCATGGGGACCCGCGGGAATAACACGCCCTATTTAGGGCCCCCAAAAAAACATATAAGCAAGAATTA
Source organism: Symbiodinium sp. CCMP2456 (assembly GCA_905221635.1). NCBI lineage: Eukaryota > Dinophyceae > Suessiales > Symbiodiniaceae > Symbiodinium > Symbiodinium sp. CCMP2456. The sequence goes on from CAJNDV010001446.1 coordinate 4,454, forward strand.
GGATAGGGATATCCCATATACATCCCCTAAACCCTAAACCCTAAACCCTAAACCCTAAACCCTAAACCCTAGGGATATCCCATATACATCCCCTTATAATGAAGCCCGACAAGGTCGGGATACCCCTCTAAAATGCTTATGCTTATCGGTTTAGGGTTTAGGGTTTTGGGTTTAGGGTTTAGGGTTTAGGGTTTAGGGTTTAGGGTTTAGGGTTTAGGGTTTAGGGGTTCCCACCTATTTCCCCAGGCTTTTATGTTACGGTCGAGCTGCAAAATCAGGTCGGACCATGCCATGACGGGCTTAGGGACACGGCCTTCGCGTGTTTAAAGATGTAGGGTGTAGGGTTGTTGAAATGGTTCAGGGTTGTGAGTATAATAGGGTTGAAGGTGTGTCGAAGGTTTAGGGCTCGGGGTCGTTAACTAAGGGTTTAGGGCTTCCGGCTTTCGAGGGGTTTAAGGTTTGGGGCTTTGCTAGTTTAGGGTTTCGGGCATTTGCAGAGTTTACCGTTTGGGGTGTTTAAGGGTTTAAAGGTGCTTGAGGGGTTTAGGTAGGGTTAGGGGCTTTCTGATGGGTTTAGGGCCTGGGGTGGTTAAAGGGTTTAGGGTCTAGCGAGTTTATAGAGGATTTAGGATTTATAGGGTTTAGAGTTTATCACTGAGGGTTCCATTAGGGACCAAGCAATTTCTGAATTAAGGCCCTCAGAGTTCAAGGCATTCTGGACTCAGGACTCAGGGTTTTCGGCGTAAGGTTTGGAGTGAGGGCTTAGGGTTAATACACAATCGGATGCCCACCTTACTGCCCAAACCCTAACATGGGTTGAAAAGTTGAAACTTTCAGAATAAGACGACCTCGTAAGAGCCTCCCCACACTTGAAAGGTTGGGCTTTGGACCAATAAGCGACTGAAAAAATCGAATTGCGATGCACCGATTAATCTAGGGGCCTTGATAATTAGAATAGGGTTTTGGGGTATATTGCACTATAATTGCAATAAGGAACCCCAAAAATAATATATATATATATATATAATTCATTAATTCATTAGGCCCCTATCATTACTGCTTCTGGGTGAGGCCGGGGCCATCAGATTGGAGATCCCCTACCATAAGGCCCAATACGGGGGTATTCATAGCTGCAACAGGGCTTGGGGGTGTATATTATTGGACAACTTTACATCAAGCCAGAAACTCTGGTTGGTAGTTATTCGGGCTTAGGGTTTAGTGTTTAGGAATATGTTACATCCTCAAAGACACTAAACTGCTAGGCCCCTCCTCCAGGCGTTCGTTCGTTGAGATCACAGGCGCCAGCGGGGTGGTGGCCTTTGACATCGCGAGGAGGAGCAGGGCACCAAGGCATTGACATCCGGTTTAGGGTTTAGGGTTTAGGGCCAGTTGTTTAAGCCCCCGATACTATAACCCCAAACCTTAAACCCTAAATCCCATTGTTACAAAGTTGCGTAATCTTGGGCAGCACTGAAGGTTGATCCAGTAGTGCAAGTTAATTACCCCAGACATTGTATCCCTGCATTCGGCACGGGATTTCCCAAACCGCCAAATGTAGAGGAACCCAAGACAACACTTCGAGGGAGGTGCGCACATGCCGTTGCATCTAATGTGGCTGCTTACACATACATGCACAGACATGTGTATCACCGTACATCTATACACACTGACACAACTGCAGATGCAGCCACTCGAACCTTAAACCTTAAACATCCTTAAACCCCACGACCCCTATGAGAGCCACAGAGAGAAAGAGAGAGTGAGAGAGAGACCGAGAGAGAGAGAGAGAGATATATATATATATATGTGGAGAGCGAGGAGCGAGCAAGAGAGAGACAGAGAGAGAGTTGGCGCGAGACACCGCGAGAAAGAGAGAGAGAGAGAGAGAAGCAGTAAGAAAATAGTAAGAGACAGAGAGACTCGAACTGCAAGCCCAATCAAGAACAAAAAGACTCAAGTCAAGGACATGTATACACATGTGTGCACTGAATGCACTTACGAGCCTTACGACAGTATGCATTAACCTATGTACCATGCATGCATGAATGTTTGTGCATAGATACGTTTATACATACACACAAACACGCATGTATACCTATGTATATACATATATAATACATATATATATATATACATATACATAGATATAAACATGTGTACCTATGTATATACATGTACCGACATACACATATATATATACATATATATATACATATGTATACACGTACGGACCTACATACATGCATACACACATAACATACGTTCATGCGTACACATAAGCACATGCGTACATGCCTGCATACCTTTTGTACATACCTAGATACATACATGCATACATACACACATACATGCATGCACGCATACATACGTACATACAGACGTACAAACCTACAGACATACACACATACTTACATACATAGATACATACATGCATACATACATACTGTTTCGAAAAAAAAACATATTTTGTTGCATGTGTATGTATTGATACCGGTTAATTAAAGAATACATAATGAGAATGTATGTGTGCGGCCCGCAGATATGCATACTGAGTGGCTGCTTTGTATGCTCTCATTCACCACGTCACCTTAGGTTCCTGGCAGAGTCTGCACATCCTGTGCGACCCACACTGCAAGCCGGATCACGCCAGAAAGCATGCTACTTGGAGGATCATGGGACTTACTAGGTATGGTTGATAAGTACTCTAGGTGGGGATTACCTTAATGATAGCCCTGGTTACTAAGTCCCACGACCCTTTAAGTAGCGCCCTCAGAAGCATCCATGGGAAATGACCAGTATATGGCTGGGACAAATCCACACGCCTGCGAAACGTGCCAGGCAAGCAATGAAACAGCACAGTGCAAGAAGTGCAACAGGGAGATTCAGCCAATACAGCACACCAGCACTTGCGCTTGGTCTCTTCGGGGTGTAATGCCACTTCTCACACAAGGTTGTCATCTGCAGACGCAGGAGGTTCGAGACGCAAACGATGCTGCTGGTGATGGACGCGATGTTGACAACGTACTTGTTGAAAGGACACGAGTCATATGTCAAAGCGAAGACGGTAATTTGAAACCAGAACCCGGGCAGCGCTTCTGCGACCACCTTGGGCATAAAACTATGAAACCTGTCCACGACAGGATACAGCTTGGACTCCTCGTCCAGCTCAAGCTCTGCATGGAGCAGCTTATCGAACACGTCATGCAGTATGAGTAGACCACCAATGTCTGTAGTGTGCTTCCAATTATACCACATGGCAAAAACAGCATCCTCGTCGCCGTCCTCTTCGAATCTGTCGAAGCGTCCGGCATGTCGCTGGACGAGCCACCACAATGCAATCAACTGGCATAGCATCGAGCCCACGAGTATGGAGAAGAGAATACCGGGCAAACCCAGTCGCGCAACGAGCCAGCCTGCTGGGGGTGCACCCTCCCAGGAGGCCGTAAATTCTTGTTTGACCGGCCCTGTGTAGAGGCTGTAGGCATTCGCAGCTGCCCAGGCGTCCAGAGCTGGATCCACTGCTTCTAGCATGCCGAATATACAGGCGAGTCCACCCGATGTAACGCAATGCATCCCGCAGCGACCGTTCAAGTGAGATAGAGCGTCGATAGAGTGCTGCCACTTCGCCCTGGGTTGTCGCCTTAGCCAGGAAATCAGCTTACCTGCCAGCCAATATTGTAGGCTTGTGGAGCAGACCAGCATCAGAACGAGGATGAATCCAGCAGCGTGGTCGTTGCCTCTGCAAGAGACAACGAAGATCAGAGGTGCACAGGCGAACTGCGCCAATGCAATAATGACGCATTGGTCGTAAATTGGCCACAAGCCATCGCTGACGGAGTGTTCAGTCGTGTCAAGCAAGTTTTGCATCTCGCACATCTCACTTGGGTCGGCAACATCGGACTCGATTTCTGTATCAGACGCGGTGTCTTGACTCACACATCGTCGAGACATGGCGTGCAAAGCTCACCGTTCAACATACACAGACTCCAAACAAACAACCTGGGCATAAACCCCGAAACCCTAAATCCTAGAAAGTGTAGTGAGAATTATGGTCTATTCCTTACTATGGGTAATGCAGGATTCATTGCCCATCCTAGAGAATATAGCATAATTCCCATAGTTGAGGGTCCTTACGGTGATGCAGGATTTGAGTCATCAACTGTAGGAATACAGAGGGCTCCCTATTTGGCATTGCGTGGCTTATGAAGAACCTAAGACCACCGAAAGAGAAAAAGGGTCCATTGGGAGACCTAGCTCTTTGGCCATGGGCTATGAAGCCTCGTTAAGATGCTACAGCATCAACACCCAACCAACACCGACACCGGCCGGGCTAAGGGTTCAGGGTTTAGGGGTTTTGGGTTTATAGCGCGTATAGGGCTTATAGGGCTTATAGGGTTTATAGGGTTTAGGGTTTAGGGAGTTCAAACCCAACACCGACACCGGAAACCGCATGCCTCAACCCTTCCCAAAACCCTGCATAAACCCAACGGACAGTTCGACTGGCAGCTCGGGTTAAACCCTAAAGCCTAAAGCCTAAACCCTAAAGCCTAAACCCTAAACCCTACTTAAGATGAGCCCAGATGCCCTGATACTTAGAACTGGGTTTTAATCGGGGAGGGGGGTGAACGAAGCTATGTTTCTAAATACGGTTGATGATACAAATCCTGCATTACCCACCATAGTTTAGGGTCCTTAAGGTCATGCAGGATTTATATCATCAACTGTATTTACAAAGTAATACTATTGCTGGCTATTTCGACCCAGCAATTAGGCTTGACAGAAGTCAACATGATGTCGATGTAGTACTCATCGCTCGACCCTAAAACCCTAAACCCTAAACCTTTAACCCTACACCCTAAACCTTCAACCCTAGGCCCTCGAGCGTGGCTTAAGGGTTTGAACTTCATGGTATTCGGGCCGAGATTCCGGACTGCAGCCGCAGGAAGCAAGCCAAGTCAAGAATTTCTGGGTTTGGGGGGGTCAGCGTTTAGGGGTTTCGGGACCAGCACCCCCCAAATACCCTTTACTAGAGCCCTTATGGCCCTTGATAGTCTTAACAGTGGGTATCTCGCGGCCATTGAAGGGGGTTGTGATGGTACGAGCTGCTTTGAAAGGCTTTGGGCTGTCGGAAAGCCTCATAGCGATCGCTCTAGATCGGGAGTCTCTTTGAGGTACGCATCTGGGTTCATAAATAGCTTCGCATTAAGGGCTTAGGGTTTAGGGTTCGGGGTTTAATCGTTTGAGGGTTTAGGGGCCCAAAACAACTCCCGATCCACTGCACATGGACTGGAAAGCTTCTTGAGTCAGGAAGTGGCCCCTAAATCCTATAAACCCTAGACCCCTGAACCCTAAACCCCTAAAACCCCAAACCCAAAGGTGGCGCACTTGCACTTGGAGGGTCAAAGGGCTTGTCAAGCAGGGCTGAAAAGGCATGGGAAATTATCTAAGGTTTTCGGTATACGGTTGAAGGGTTTAGGGGTTTAGGGTTTAGGGGTTCAGGGTTCCTTTAAGGGTTCCTTTAAGGGTTCCATAAGTAAGAGTTCTCCAAGGGTTCTAGAAGGGCTCTATGGTTTTTCTTAACAAGGTTTAGGGCTTAGGGTTTACTAGCAGAGGAGTAGGGGCCTAAATCATTGCCAATACTATTTTGGGGGTTCCTTATGAGCATTACTATTCTTGTTATAGTATATAATTGGCCCCATAGCCCTTTTCGAATTATCGCCCCTATATTGCTCTGGCTTTGAAGCCCTTAAGGTTCGAAACTGTGGGGTTGAGTTTGTTGTTTAGGGGCTACTCTTCCTATGACGACGATGTCCAGCACACTGCTTTGTGGCACCTTCGGAGAAGAAGTGCTACTACGACCACCGGGACGACGACGAAGATACATGCAAACAAAATTACTGTTGCCATTCACATCTAAGCATTGCCACAACTTTGACGACCTTGACCAGGCTTGCTAGCAATTCACGTATTGATCTCACCACTGTTGCGACCACTAATGCCTTTGATTGCCATTGTTTTTGAACTCAGTATCATCATGGTCGATTCAATATTCAATGGATGCTAGAAACTAGTCCTGCATGAACTTGGTATGCTTCGGCCAAACCTCAGCCCAAGATACCCAGCATGCAATAGCAGCAACACTCTGAACCCCAAAACCCTGAACCCGCAACCCTAAACTTCCAAACCCCTAAAGCCTAATCCCTCCACCATAAGCCCCTGTAAACCCTAAACCCCTGAACCCTAAAAGCCTAAAGCCTAAACCCTTAACCCCTAAACCCCCGAACCCTAAACCCATAAAACCTAAAAGCCTAAAGCCGAAACCCTAAACCCCTAAACCCCCAAACCCTAAACCCCTAAAACCTAAAAGCCTGAAGCCGAAACCCTAAACCCCTGAACCTGAAGCCCTAAACCCCCAAACCCTAAACCCTGACCCGGCCTGGCCGGCGGCACTTTCAAAATCCACGCCGGGGAAGCCTTTTGTAGGGTTTAAGGTTTAGGGTTTAGGGTTTAGGGTTGTCAGAGTGTTTCGGGTTTAGGGTTGAGGGGATCAGGATTTCTGTGGTGCTTAGAAAGGGTGGCATCAATTTGGTGGTGTTTGGGTCGTTTGGGCTTTATGAAACTCTAGGGTTATAGGCATGAAAAGGTTACGGAAATACGCAGTCTAAATTACCGTGACCAGGATAAAAAGCAATTCAGACGATTCCCGATTATGGCAAAAGGAATTCAATTCCTCCGCCGAAAAACCTCTTCACAGATGCCGTCACAGCCCTTGTACCCAAAACCCTGCAATGAAGCGGCAAAGACTCCTTGAGTAAGACCATTAAGGCAGTAGTTTCAACAAGCTTGGAAAATGGTGCCTTAGCCCTTAGGCGGTTTAGGGTTTGGTGTTCTGGGATGTTTGGGGATTTAGGGCTTTTAGGATTTCGGTGCTTCGGCCCCTTAACCCTAAGACCTACGATGGGTTTAGGGTTTGGGGTTTAGGGTTTAAAACCCTGAACCCTACACCCCAAACCCCAAACCCCCTTTAGGGTTCAGGCTTAAGGCCCAAACCCAATACTTGAGACGCTGCCATCAGGGATCTCACATTGCAGCATGGCGCCGCCAGTCCCCTCGCGCCGGTGTGCTGCTGTCTCGCCCGAAACCCAGGGACCCCCAGTACACCGAAAGTAGGTTCTGAGGGGTGCTTATCAAGACTTTAAAACGGCTTTGAAGGAATATACCTTCAACTATATCTAAACTAGGGCCTAAACAGGACAAGAAATCAAACAAGAAAACTACCCATAGGGCTCCTCCTGGCGAAACCCTAAACCCTAAACCCCGAACTTGTGATGTAGTTGTGAAACCATAAACTAAACCCTAAACCCTGGCAGGTTCCGTATTTAGGGGGTATTGCGCTCTCAGGGAAACCAGCCTTCAGTCGAACAAGTCTGCAAGGCTTTGGATTTACGGGGTTTAAAAGCTTCACGGCTTATGCAGTTCCGGGCTGTGGATTTAGCTTGGGTTCGTGCGCAAGGCAGACAGACGGATAATAACATCAGTTGATGTTGGCCACGTTCCACCATGCCGTCCAAAAACAAGCGGAAGCTACCCTGAAAATATGAGCTTTGGAAACTTGGTAAGAAATCTAGGGTTTAACAGCAGCGTGACCTGAATCATGGTACTCCTCTCATAACGGAAATAACGAAGTCTCATGACACTTGAGGTAGAGCCCTTGTGCCTGCGTCGGGAACATCATCCCCACCATCCGGAACACGTGGTTGCCTGCAGAACAAATGGGCATGAGGCTTTAGGTGAAGTACGTGGGCAAACAAGTCAAATTGGCGCTGGTTGCCCTAAACCCCCTAAACCCTAAACCCTAAACCGTCATCTGATGACTGTATTTTGAAGAGCTGTCGGATGTGTTTCGATTGGGGCTGTGTGATGCTTTGGGGCATGCGATGGGATAAGATGGTAATCAGTCCCCGGCGGTAGCTATCTTTCTCGAGCTTTGAGGTTTAGGGTTTAGGGTTTAGGGTTTACAACGACCTGTTCCAGGAGCTTACCTTTGCGGGCGTTTCTGAGGCGACACACTTCTTAACCCGAAACCTTGAACCCTATACCCAAACCGCATTCCTTTGATTTGGGCGTTCAGCCTGCAAGGACCTGTACCTAGTCGCTACCACCGTAGCGATCGCAGCCGCGGTGTTCGTGGTGATGGTCTGAGGTGCTGAACGACGTTTTATGAGGGAGATCCATAATGATGTTGAAGATGAAGTAGAAGAATTACATGATGATGCTGATGCTGACGCGGATGGAAACCATAAGAGTGGGCGATGAGGATTGCTTGGATGGTGACGGTCGTGGTATGGATGTCGCGATGCCTGTCCTGATCGTGGTGGTAAAGTAATGCATTGTGATGACGAAGATGGCGATTACGACTATGCTGATGATGAATGAGGGTAAGGCGTCATGATGCAAATCATGTGGAAGGAGGGCTTGGTGATGGCATAGATGGTCACCAGCATGCTGCGTGTCTTCTGGTGTCGCAAACATGCTGCCGACTACGAAGAGGACGACGAAAAGGATGGACTCAGAACGACGATGCTGATGCTGGAGATAATCATTGAGCGCGGGAAGGCAAACCCGAAGCCCTGAACGCCCAACTAAACCCTGAACCCTAAACCCTAAACCCTGAACCCTACACGCTAAACCCCAAACCCGAACCCCCAAGAGCTACGAAGCATGCGAAGACCGGTGAACTGAAGCCAAGAATCCTAAAACGGGGGTTTATGCTTAAGGGTCTGAAGAGTCTGAAGCGTTCGGGGTTTAGGGCTTTGGGTTTGGGGTGTAGGCTTTAGGGTTTAGGGTCTAGGGTTTAGGGTTTTGAATACCTAGACCAGGGCTTTGGTGGATGCAGGAGAGTAGACGTACAGCAAGCACGAAAGAGGGGACATACTGTGGATGATATATAAAGCCTGCATCGCCCACAATTAATGTGGAACATACATACTTCCCATAGTTTAGGGCCCTTAAGGTCATGCAGGATTTATATCATCAACTGTATTTATCGAGCTAGAAATTAGTTCATGGTTCAGGGCTTTAGGTTTATATTCAGGGTTTAAGGTCCTTCAGGTAATGCAGGGTTCATATCATCAACAGTACAACTACAGGTTCAGACCTCAGGGCTTCTAAGATTTAACGTCGATATCTGAAAGTCCCACACCCAGCCGCCCGTTGTTGCGTCCTATGATTCCCACGAACCACTATTACTAAACCCCAAACCCTAAGCCCAAATCCATTAGGACATTAGGACGACTGGTTATCGAAAACCTGAGGGTAGCCCTGGCCATCTTCGTGACCTTGTCGTGTTCTGTAGCTGCATGTGCATATGAGACGGCCCCGTCATAGGCCCATGGGTATTCACTTCCGAATTATTCAAGGAAGCGCGCACAGGCTTTGTTTGGACACTGGCTGCTTTTTTCACCACGATCCTTGAAGTCAATAACCAGAAGCCCTAAACCCTAAAACCCTAAACCCTAGACCAGTAACCCAAAATGAAAAGTTTTCTTTCGTATCCTCAGAGCCTAAGCTAAACCTTCGTCCCGTGAGCCCAAGTCCCGAAGTGCATTCATCGCTTTGAGAGCGTTCTAAAGTATAGGTGTCTACTAAGGGTTTCTTAAGGGCCTAATGTAGGGGCCTTGATATTTACCTATACTATTTTGGGGGGGCTCCTTCCTATAATCATACTATAATGGGCCCCAAAACCCTATTCTAATTATTACGGCCCCTATATTACGGGTTCTATGTAACGGCATCTAAACATGTCTTCCATGTCATGCTGCGGAGCAAATGCTGAAGCGAGCCGGGAATGGGCAGATTCATGCTCTAAGGCTGCAAGGATACACCAAGAAAAAGGCCTTAAATCCTGGTCGTGCGTTTAGGGGTCTAGGGGTTTAGGGTTTAGGGGTTTAGGGTTTAGGGTTTAGGGGTTTAGGGATTGGGGGTTTAGGGTCTAGGGTTTAGGGGTTTAGGTGTTTAGGGGTTTAGGGGTTTAGGGTTTAGGGGTTTGGGGGATTGGGGGGTTTAGGGGATTTGGGTTTAGGGGTTTAGGGTTTGGGGGTTTAGGCTGTAGGGTGTAGTTTTTAGGGTTTGAAGCCCTACGGTATCTCGTCATAGGGGCCTTACCCTTAAAAGTCTTATGGAAACCCTTAGAGAACTCGAATAACCCTAGACAGAATTTAAATAGCTTGCTATTATAAATATTAGGAATTTAAATAGCTTGCTATTATAAATATTAGGAATTTAAA
>CAJNDV010001447.1:7962-29514 GCA_905221635.1 Symbiodinium sp. CCMP2456
ACTTCTTGCTGAAGTTGCTCCGCCGCCGCTTGCGCTTTGAGGGCAGACTCGCGCTCCGCCTGCCGTAAACTGCGCAGCATGCCAGGAGTTAACACCGCGTTCACTCACCGGCCAACTTGGCGTCTCCCCACCTCGAGCTCCGCCAGCCTGCTCCGCATCTCATGCACCTGACACACGGGTTTCGACCATCGTTGAGGGAGATCGAACAGTCCCTGCTGTTCCTTGATGTTCTTGAGTATGTCGAAGTACAGAAAGATGTGAGACATCACTGCCCAGGTGGTAAAGCTGTAGATGTGGCTTCCTAGCAGATCACCGTTCCAGCGACACACTTGACTCTCGCGTGATTCCTTGCTTGTCATGTCCGTAAGACGCAGAAGCTTGGCAGGATGCCTGGAGAAATTATATTGCTTTTGCCTCCTGCATTGCATGGCTGTTGTCGCTGGTTACTATTTGCGCAAGTGACATCATTACCAGCATTGTGCATCATCTTCGGATTGTATGTTCGAAAAGTCTGATACCAATTACCACTACCAAGAAAGCAATAAATGCTCTTGCCACTGTGCTAATTTTACTACTAGTACCAGTTCGTCTGTGAGCATTCTGAATTGAACGCGGCTACAGCTAGTCTCTGCAAGTGAAGTTCTTCTGAAAATCATACCAAAGCACCCACGTAAGCCTTTTATCGGTGCTGCGGACTGCGGACACCAGTCACTATGCATGCCATGGTCCTGTAAGCGCCTTGCATTGTTAACGACTCGTGTTCGCCATGTGAAGTGTACTATGTGCTAGATGGCACCGGACTATTACGACGCCGAAGAAGCATTGTCCACCTGCTCGTTCTCTTGTGGCGCAGCCACTGATTCCAAACAATCCAAAAAGCAAGTACCAAGCATGTCGCATCGTTACCATTCTGATGCAGCACGCAGGAGAACCGTCCTCTATCTTTGCACAAATACATCGCCTCGCCGTCTGAATTTGGAAAGTTTGCAGTAGATTTCAAACACATTTGGAAGTGGTCTCCTGTGCAAGAAAGTCAACAAGCCAATAACGTCCACCCTTCGCCATTTCTCAGAAACAAACTCCTGGCCTCATCTGCCTTTGGATGGGAAATTTGTGTTTGCTGGTCTACTGCCGCATTCAACGCCTGATGCAGCGCGTTTGCTTGCGAGGCTACCATGGTACTGTTTCTACTGTTTGCTTTTGCTCTTGCTTGCTTGCTTGCTTGCTCAGCAGAGCAGTGCCTCCCCCAGCAGGGGCTCTAAACGTCCAGCGTCCAGCACTCGTCGGCGTGAGACTTTGGACGAGACTCCCCCGATGGTACACCGTTCAACCTACCTCAACACATTTTGTTCTCTCTCTCTCTCTCTCTCTCTCGCTCACGCTGCTTCGGAGATCGTGAGGACAAGTCAATTGGCCCACCTGCGAAGCTTCGGACTTGAGCTTCTCCAGTTCGGCAGATGCCACAGCCGCTTGCGGCTGGGAGCATGCAGGCTCCTGGGCTGTCACCGAGATAGTTGAGCTCAGCAGCTTAGAAACGTGGGCAATCACTCACGTCTGATCCGAACAATCAGGAATCTGCTTGGAGATGAGCTGCTCCCATAGCCAGCTCGGCTCCTTTGCAGAGGATGCCAACATGATTCGGAAGCAACGTGCACAGACCCAAAGGGCGACAAACGTACTCATCTCGCACATGAGTCGAGTGGCCGAGGTCCAAGTCGTTTGCCCAGCCATCCCCACCTTGCGCCCACACGAAGCTACAACAAGGAGCTGATGGGGGCTGTCGTTAAGACAAAAAAGCATCATCATCATCATCATCATCATCATCATCGCTCAACGTGCCTTCGTCCTCCTCCCCTGCGCCAAGACCAGCATCGGCTTTCACTGCCTTTGTCGACCACTGCAGAATACGTGAAACTCGACATGTGAGAGGTGTTGCCTGGCTCGGACGATAGCCGCTTTTGGGAATTTCTGCTGCTTTGCAGGCACACTTCGGGCTACATCCGAGCAAACCCCGCTGAGACTTTGCTACGAAGACGATTGCGACCAGGAGCTTGCACACTGCCCACTGTGGCGATGACCTACTTGGGACAAAACTCGAGTGTCAATGATCAAGCTGCTGCAGTGGTAGGGGCCACCGTGTCCGTGTCAAAATCAAAGTCGTCCCAGCCGTCTGCACCTCCGAGGTGTCCAAAACGGATCAGCTTCTGTCGGCAACAAATGAGGCAAACACAGTGTATGAACATGCACAGCCCATATGTTACACGGCTTTCCCCAAAACAGGTTTGCAGCCGCGCTTGCCGTCCCCAGCACGGCCCCACGCCCTGCCCCCACCCTCCCTCTTGACAGACAAGTCTCTGATGTCTCACGTCGAGCAACAACGCATCTGAACTGGAAGCATGATGCTGTCAGGACCCCTGTCCGGAACTGAAGGCAGACCATGCACTGTGTCCTGGCTGCCTAAGCAGCAAGTCTTTTCTCTGCCTTGTGTGTGTTTGTGTGTCATGATAGACTGAAACGTGCATTACATGCATTCACCTCGCTGCGCATACGAGTATGACAGGTTTTGCTTCCGCAGCAGAGATGTCCTTCCTATGCATTCTTCGAGCCAGACCTTCCGTGGTTGAATCGAAACCTCATCTGTCACCAAAGCCGTGTCACCATGTGCACTCATTAACCTGTTGGCTTTCTCTTGCCTCGAACGGTTCATGCCTCGAAAGGCTCATGGATCGGTTCATGGGACAGAGTACAGTAGGCACTCGAGCTTGTCTAATCTTGGATGAGCGCTGATGCAGGCGGGTGGGACGTTAGCACGGACATTGGTTGATTGCGCTACATTGCTATATAGCCGTATGGCCACAAATGCTGACGGAGCTAGCCGGCTGAACTGCCTCCGCTGACAGCGGCGGGCGCTGCGACAGCCGTCCCGGTTGCAGGGGCCTCAGACTTCTGGAGATTTGTGGCAAGGTGCCCCGCAGGCAAGCATCAATGCGCTTTATGGTAACTTAACAAGCCATGATTGAGTCAGGCGTGACACCGTGTGGCTAGGGGTCGGAGTGAAGGTCATCTACAATCATGTTTCAACGTCCGAGCTACCTCGAGCTGCGCCAGCCTGGACCGCAGATGGGGCACCTGCCCAGCAGAGCAGCGGAGGACATGAACATGATATGCGCAGTTGCTGTGTCACCACGGGGGGCAGCCTGTCCCGTCAGATTCCCGTCGGCCTCCGATGCTTCGGACCGAAGCCGGTCCAACTGCTGCTGAAGCTCGGCCATGCCCGCAGCATCTTGCAAGGCAGCTGCCCGCTGTGCCTTGACACCACAGGCAGCGCACGCTCATGTTGCTGAACCCCGGTACATGCTTGCCCGGTTCGTGGTCACAACCGTGACGGGTTTTCCCGGCATCATGCACTATCACGGGTTTAGGTAGATTGTCGATGCGCTTGTTTTCGAGTGACTCAAGTTTGGGACTAACGAGCACTCTCCGAATCACCCTACCCAAACCATCCTAAACCCTTGGCCATCCCGACAGCGCCACCGCGGATGACATGCAAGTCAGTTCCATGGATTGAATCTTGCTGTCCTAAAGCTCTGAGATCGGGACCTCCACTGCTTCAGCCGTGAGTCTCTCGACTTCCAGCTGCAGTTTCTCGGCGGCTGCTTGCAATTCGGGCACCTGAACAGGCTTTCGGGTTCCCCTGCGCTGCAGCGGTTTGGGCCCTGCAGTCGGCCCAGCCTGGGCGATCTCGGACTTCAAACGGTTCACCTCCTCCTGCAGCTCTGCAGAACCAGCGGCATCTTGGGCGGCAGTTGCGCATTGCGCCTTGCACCCGGTTTTTGTTTGCCGGCAGCGGTATATGCTTGCGCACAACATTCAGTAATTGTGTACACCACGGCCCCCACCTCGCTGTCGGCCAATTTTGCCTGTGCCTCCGCAGCTTCTGCTTGCAGTCGCTGAACTTCTTGCTGAAGTTGCTCCGCCGCCGCTTGCGCTTTGTGGGCAGACTCGCGCTCCGCCTGCCGTAAACTGCGCAGCACGCCGTGCACGTGCCAGGAACACCACTTTCACTCACCGGCCAAACTGGCGTCTCCCCACCTCGAGCTCCGCCAGCCTGCTCCGCATCTCATGCACCTGACCACAGTCTGCGCACAAGATTCTCAGGGAGAAAAACACAATCTCTACCGGATTTTCGAAGCTGGGGGTTCGGTTCGCCAAGCTGGGGAGATCCAGCAAACACTTTTCTAGACTCCCATCTTTGACACGCTTGGCCTCTCAATTTCTCTCACGTCTCGTATGTTTCATGTCCGTTGCAACCACAACCACACCCCAACCGCACAAATATTTCCGTATCTCACCGGCCTGCGCAGCTTCCTCCTGCAGCCTCTCCAGCTTTTGGTGAAGCTCTGCAGATGCTGCGGCGGCATCTTGCAAAGCAGCATGCTCCGCCTGATTTGGCTGCGAGACCACCGTCAACATTCGTGTCAGCAGGCTCTCTAAGAGGTCGTCACAAAAACAGGCGGAACAAAGCAACGGGCAAGTTCCGCACCTCCACACCTGCGATCTGTGCCTTGAGTGCCGGCACCTGAGGCTCGAGGCTTGAAAAGAGATGAGAAACGCAGCCGGCATGGATTCCATGGATTATCCGCACAGCGCTGCCGCTGCATGCGTTGCCTGCCTCCGCAGATTCCTCCCGAAGCATCTCCATCTCGAGCTGGAGTTGCTCAACTTCTTCTGTTGCTTCGAGGGCGGAATTTCGCATGGCCTTCGTATTCATCCAGTGTGTCTCGAGTGTCACCGCGCCAGCCATGCAGCATTATGTGCAAACGGCCTCAAGCTCAGCTAGTTTGCCACGCAACTCCGGAACCTGCAGCAAGAAGCGTCAACCATAAATCGCAGCTGCCCAGTGCGGTTAACCGCACTCGCACAAAATCTTATACTGTGCCGCCAGATTTTTGTCACGTCAGCCCCTGCTACCGCCTGGATCATCAACAAGCAGGGACACCAAGAGTCAACACAGGACAAGCGAAAAGCGCAGGAATAATAGCATGAGAGAGAACAGGAGACCTCGGATCTGCATCTATGTCCATTCTGATACCAAATACGCTGAGAAGGCTTTCGTTGACGCAGAGATTTCGTCCGATCTATGCAGCTTGTGTACGCCTGCCCTGCAAACTTGTATAAAAAAAGACCCTACAGTAGACATCTTTCGTCTCCCTAAGCCCAAGCCACAACGGGCCTCTGATTCCAGTGCTGCCAGCTGTGCCATGCAGGCTGCGCGCGCCTCGTCGGACTCCCGCCTGCTCAAAAAGAACCCTAAACGTTGACAGGGGGGGGGGGTTCAGGATCGACAAGCCGGGCTTTCGGGTGTATACACAAGGGGGCTTACGACTTGATGCCTTAGCATCAGTGCTTGCGCCAATTGGGCTTTAGGCTCCTGTTTGTCGCCTGTCTGGAGGCCGAGAATGGCCTGGACATGTTCCGCTTCAGGGCCTGATGCTATAATACTATTTTGGGCTATAGTCTAATAATGTATAATATACCCGAAAACCCTATTCTAATTAATATTAGGGACCGAGTCTCTCCAATGCTTCTGCCGATGCAGACAAGATGCTTGGCCAATTCGGCTGCTTGCAGCTGCTCCTGTGCTTGGTTCATGCATTGCAACATTGCGACAACCCATCCAGAAGACATCTTCCACGGTAGGCGGTAAAGCTACGATGTGGATCACAACAGGAGTGTCTTCCCGATCAAGTTTCCTACACAACACTCCCAATCGAGCTTGCCACGACGTTCCTTGGTGGATGGTAGTGGCACTGGAGCGAATGAAGCGAGTAACTAGGATCAGCTTCCGGATGGGTTTGGTGACTTGGCAGGGGCCTCTGCGCAAAAAGTAATAGAGTAAAAGCAACAAGTGATCCTCGCTGAACACGTGACCCCTGCGTCCTCCAGTGACCTCAGGCGTTCCTGGTTTTCCCCGAGGCTGCGATCCTCCTGCACGCCAATGCAACGGAGCTCGGGTTAGTAAAAGCAGTAAGCGGAGGGGAGTGGGGGCGGCTCTTGCATGAATCGCCCACTGCTGCACAGGACGAGCCGGTTTTGCAACTAGGCTGGAGCACGTCAGCCCCCGGCCGGATGCGGCGCATATCGGACGCGCGGTGCTGCCCAACGAAACTGTTCTCACATCTCGGCCAGGAGAAATTGATTGAAAGAGACGATGTTCTTCTACGGCAGGCAGCGATGTAAACAAATCCCAATGCTGGTACACCATCATTCTTGTGTACTCTGTGCTGGAAAGAGGACCTATAGACATGAATCGATGTGTCTCATACAAGTATGGCCCTCGAGCTTGTCGTACGGTATGCCACCTGCCGCAGGCATTGTCGCCTGCCAAACTCTTGACACCATTCGACACCCATGCAAGCTACGAGTGGATAAACGGCCTCAGCATCTCGTTCTTCGCTCAATCCTAGTAATTGCACTGAACCAGTCGGAAGCTAAGTCCACGGGGTGTGGAGTCAAGTTCCCCGTGCTCTTGCCTTGCTTTACCCTTGCCCCGCACCTGCCTGCGCATTCCCCAAGTTGGTTTCACCGGGCAAGGGTCGGTCTAACTAGAAGAAGTGGTGGGTAGCATGCGACGCCCGTCCGAGTAAATCCGAGGCCGGAGGGAGATATGAAAACGCAGCTTTGATTTGAGCTGCAGTGATGGGCTAATTTCTCAAGCTCACCTAAAGCCCTAGCCGCAATGAATCATGGCTTCACATCCCAAACTCCAACCCCCACCCTGACCATACCCCTCTTTTGGCTGTTTGTCTGTGGCTGCGGTTATCGTGGGACACTTGTCGGCGCGGCAAAACCAAAGAACACTGTCACTGGATCATACTTCTCTTTCGTTCAGTTGCCTGGTTTACTATGGTTTACTGATGTTTCCTTTCCCAGCGCATTGGGCCTCTATCCGCGATACGAATTAGGCTGGCCAACAGGTGCTGCGGCAAGCACTCCATAACATCCACCTTGTCTGAGCAGAGGTGCTCCGCACACCAAGCTCCGCCTTTGGCCTCAATCTTGTTTTGTCTTGAAACTTTATTTAATCTGACTCAACAGAGTCACTCAGGGCCAGCTGCCACGAGCACTGCTTGGGCCGCACCTACAGTAGTCAATAGACGCCCGCAATGCGAAAGTACAAAAGCTGAATGTGATTCTCAGGTTTGCAAGACCCAAGGAGTTGCAGTGCAGCTGCAAAGCAACCCTCAAATGCAGTGTTCTGATGGCCGCTTGCATGTTCTCCCCATCGCAATCGAAATCGCCATGCTTTGGAGCAGGGCATATGTTTTCTTTCACGCAAGCTTCCCACCGGATCACTTTCATTGATGGAGGTTGGCACAGTGTTCGTGCCTTCAAATCGGCATAGCCATCGAGGCGGCGATGTCCCACTTAAGCCTGTACTTAAGCCCCCGCCAGTCCCAACCCGACATGGTGATGACGTGGTCGCTGAACTCATGGCATCCTGCATAGGCTGTGCAAAGGTTGAAATGAACGACACTCCCAAGTGGGACAGCATCCAATTAGCGAAACGGCGCTCGCGGCACAATTCACCGCACAAGCTTCCGAGATGACTGTAGCTCCCAGCAGGCGACGGCCTTTTCGGGCCAGTCCCGCCGGGGCCTTGGGACAGCATCTCGGCAGTACTGCCAGTTGATGCTGGAGCCCGACCCTTTTGCAACATGCTGGCAGGAAGCGCTACTTCACCGACCTGAACAAGTGTCTTTATTGCCTCCCGCCTGGCGAGGTCTAAGCCCGTGCAACTGCAATGCAGGGTCATATTGCTGTGTTCAAGGGTTTATGCAGGGCCAACAATGCTACTTACTGTACGAGGTTGATGCCTTGCCGCATGAAGCAGCATCCCTTTCCAGCATTGCGCCTTCAAATTCAACTAGTGACCATAGTCAACTGCACTCCCGTTGCTGGGAGGTCCAAACTGTCTCCAGTCAGAGGCACCTTGGCTGGACCTGTGCATTCTTCTTGACCCACACAAGCATCATAAGTGACCTTTCTTTCGCCAAGGATCACTGACCAGTATGGGGGCACTAAACATGCCCAGGACTGAAGCAGAGTACTGCAAAGCGACTCCGTGCAAAAGCTGAACATGGCCCATGCATGCTTGCTGCTTCGCACTGTCGCGACAAGACATAATTAAGTGAAGATCTACCGTCGCCCAGGCAAGACCAGGCGAGACTCGCCTCTGCGCCTGTTGTCGGTGCCAGTATCAATCAATGCACTACAACCATGAAAAGAATTCGGGGCTTGAAGTGGGACCAGCCCGGCCGGTCTGGGCATCCATGTAGATCAAAACGGCCAGGAAACAAGAGAAAGCTCTGGAGCAATGAGCCTTTAGCCAGTGACGGCGAAAAGTGCATGTCTGCTCGAGATCATTCTGAAAGGAACGCGGCCCATTTGTTAACCAGGCGGGCCTGGGAAGCTTCAGCTGTGACGAGGCCAAAACCAATCCTCAGCTCACTGCACAAGAATCGCAGGGGTTGTCAGTCCTCGGGAGGGCCCCACCCGCAGCATCCAGACTTCGACATCGCATGTGTGCTTCGCACACACAATCGTATCAAGAAAGTCGTTCATTCATGAGTGTGTTTTGCAAACATGCTGGCTTTTTTGGGCAGTTGTGCGGGGACGGGTGGGGAACGACTGTCTGGCCGGCGCCCAGAACACTCAGGCCAAGTACCATCCAAAGTTTGCGCAGATGTCCGCACTCAAACGGACATGGTGAAGTTATGGCTACCGAGATAACGTTGGGTTCAGGAAGGACAACGACATCGATTTGGGAGCATGGGGCTCCGACTCCAAAGATTGTCAGTTTTCCTGTCGTCTCGATGTCACTCCCTCGGCTAGTGATTCCCAAGACAAGACAACCCGCATGGCCGATCGGGCAGATGCGTTACCTGAAACGGCCAGCAGGTATCGAATGCCACAGATGGAATAAGCTTTCGGCTAGAATTAAAGGATTTGTGCAACAAGGCCACAGTTAATCTTTGCAACAAAACAACGAGCTCATGGTCACTTAGATGACTCTCTGCATGACAAGTGTCCCAAAGCATCTTGGTCCTTCCCAGGGCGCGGCATCAAGGCTCTTGCGACTCTTGCACGAGCGGGGAGGGAGAGGAGGGGAGGGAGGGGTCCTGGGAGATTACACAGACAAGCAGACGACGGACAGACGCAAAAGCATACGGAGATCGATTTCCCCGCCTCACAGTTTCCAAAGCACTCTTCGAGTGTGTTTGCGCCATGAAAAGCTTGCGCGGACGGACTCGCTGATGGCCATCCTCAGATGCAGTAGTATCTACTCCCGTCAAAGCCTACAAACCCCTGATACAAGAAGGTTCACGGTTCCACCCTTGCAGAAGTCGGAGAGGGGTGTCATGTGAGCAAGGGGAAGAGGGACATGTAAGCAGAGTCAGACTGAAACTTCTACTCACAAGGTCGAGCCGGTGGTGAAACCGACAGAAGAGCAGCAAGAACTTCTTCACTCGAGACAAAATGCCAGAGCCAGATATCAAACTGCACAAAAAGAAGAAGAAAAGGTCTGCGGAATGCAAGGCCGAGATTCTCCTCTGCCTTGCGCCCGCTTGAATCCTTTGCCATAGCATCTGCTCCACATTGCAGCAACAGACTTACGATGCGGGGCCGGTCCTGTGCCGCTGCCATATGCAGCGGATAGGTATAACCAAGCCCCCAACGAGTGCGTTTCTTGCAGTTGACGTCTCGCACGTCGAAGCCATTGATGGCCAGAAACTCAAGAAGCTCTGCACGTGCATGAACCCGTTTTGTGCGGAGTTGCGCAATAACTTTGTCGATTTTGTGATTGCTACGGGGCCGAGCACGATGACGACCGTCTTGAGTGTCTTTGGAGCTATGTGTTTCCACACTTGGGAAGGATGGCGAATCCATGGACACCAGATCCTCGGGTTGCTTGGGATGACCAACCTAACGTTAAAGTCGATGGAACTATCTAAGCCTTGTACCCCCGCCTCATCTGAAAGCGACACCAACATCTGTTGGCAACGGCATCCAGTATCCTCTGCGCCCACCTCATGTTCTAGGCGCTGCCGTCTCTCGAGCTCAGCATGCTTCACAAAGCGCTTTACATGATCTTTGGCACAGCACGATTCACCCAATCATCGAAAACGGTTCTGTACATGCCAAGCCACTTCAGCTACACTCTCCTCCTCTGCAAATGTAGATGTCAAATCGCAGGAGAAGGCCAATTCAAGCATCCACGTCACAGGGATCATGGCACAAATCGTGGGACTGTGGGATGTTAAGAAGCTGATGCAGCCCTCAACCCGGCTGGCCGACCAATGTTCCGAGCCGACGGCAGCAGAGAGGCGAGTGAAGGCATGCCACCTCTAAGGCTTCACGAAGCCTGCTGCCTGTGCAGCTTCCACGTTCTCCTCCCACCTAAACCCCCGAGCACAGAGCTGGTGATTCTGAGGATTGCAAAATGGACAGCTCACAGGGTCTACCCTTCATCAGTCCTGCATATCACCCGCTGGCTGGCTGGACCTTATCGGCAGTAGTAGTTGCGGCTAGACCGGAGCGCCAGGAACTGAGAGTCTTCACGACACAGTCCCTCGCCAGTCGCGACTTTGCTTTAGCACGGGGGCCTCCACTATGGCTACATGCACTCAGATGAGAAAAGCGTGCCGGCGATGCAAGCTGAATCACTTCCAAGTGGCGGTAGCGGTCTTGATTGAAGCTCTGCCTTCACCGATTCCAGCTCTGCCTTCACCTGGATTTCGAATGCGTTGAAAACGCATGCTACCCACCATCCCTCGATTTTGAATGAGGGAGTCGAGCAATGGAGTAATCATACATTCGACTTGGCCTTTGCAAACGGTCCACCGAACGTATGCAGCCATGCACTCCAACAGAGCTGTGCACAGCATTGCCCCCTCCCGCGCCCCCAAATCTGGTAAGATGGCAAAACAACCTGCAACAACCTGCAAATAAACATTCTCTGCTGCCGGGGCGCTCTCGAGAGCTCGTCCTTCCGAAATTGCAGGGAAGCCGGCTACTTCAAATGCTTCGGAAGTTCTGAACAATCCACTGGCCACACCAACACGGGTGCTTCTGCAAACTGTGACAAGATCCTCCAATGGGGAGTTGCCATTCGTCTCTTGATCCTGCGCCACAACTGCTAGCTTGCGGCAAAGTTTGTGAACAAAATAGGTTGAAGGGCAGAAGCGACTGCTGGTCAAACTTCGGGACTTGCGGCATGCGGCGATGACATTGGGGCATAAATTGTGAGTAGTTACAATCTCTCGGTCACAAGGGGAGGGGCCCAGCCTGTCGCTGTTCCTCCATCTCAGGGCTTCCGCTCTCTGGGCCCTGCCAAAAAGTCATCGACACCTAGTACCAGTACATGGACGGGCCATGACATCCACGCCTGCCCAAACACTCAGCGGTGCTGGCTATGCGCACAACATCATACAAGCGCTTCTTTCTACCACTGCGAGCTCCCAGCCTCGTGGGCGCCCGCTGGCCCGGCAGTCTGCCTTGACATTCTGGGCGCGAGGCATATTCAGCAGCTGTTACGTAATGACGTAATTACTTGAAATCCAGCATGCTGCAATTTTCAATCAGCACATCGCTTCCTAAAGTTTACCAAGCAAGTACGGCTCGTCAGGGGACCAGCTTGAAGCCTCAACAAGCTTGCGGTGAGGTTCCGTCCGGCTGAACACCAAATCTCAGACGAGTAGAAAGCGAACGAAGTAACCCGGGCCTTGTGCTGGTGCTGAAGCGCAGTTTAACCCTTTCTAGCCCTTTCCACGACCTTCTTCATCCGACCTGGGCCTTGTTCGACATCGGCTCACTGCACATGTCACCAGCTAAAGGAGATCACCACCACGAGCCTCAGAATGAGTGCAAAAAGCCGGCAAACTCAGGTGGCTGCAATCTTTCCAACAGGGACTGGTTCTCCTTCGTGAGCTCCTGTCCGCAGCTTTTCTCTCTGCCGCTCGAACCCACAATGCTTGATCTCTTCAAGGCTCCTGAACTTTGATAAACTGCTCCTCCAGCACCTGCCAAGCGAGTCATAAAGCCTGTGCAACCACAGACTGTTTCATTAAAGAGCGCAGAATACGGGAGACCAACGACCCTGCGCATGGCTTCCGGACCTTGTTCTTCTCCTCCATGGCCATCTCAAAGTGCTCGAAGTGAGGTTCCTTCCTGGGTTCCATAATCGCTGCCCACGTCATCGCTGTGCACGGTCATGCTGCCAGTACTAGAAGGCTCAACTCTGCCTTGCGGGGTCCTACACCGGCACGAGATCTCGAATCCCATGGTCTGCTTGCTGTTATGTGAGCAGATCCGGTGCCAAGCGACTCCAGGGCATCCCGATATGCTTCGATCTTGGCCTGTAAGAGGCCCGGCTTGAGATAAGGATGATCCGGGCCAAGGACTGCCCCCGCCTTCAGCTCCGCAATCTCTTCATCTCTGTCCAGGATCTCCTGCTGCAAGTCCTGCAGGCACTTGGAAGGGAAGGTTGGTGTGCTTTCAAACGTCCCCTCCTTTCTCCTTTTTGCTGAAAGTGACCCTGTGCTACCTGCTGAAAGCCTCAGCGCCAGTCTTGCCTAAACTCTAGTTAGGAGCGGTCCTCCGCAACGCCAGCTTCGCTTTGCCTGAGAGTGACGGGCGAGCAGTGAACACCACAGACAGCTCCGACACTTCGAATCTCGGCACTGAGCATCTCAGGCCAACACCCTGACGAGCCGCTGCCCCCAAACAAGAACATGGGCTCTGCAGGCCTCGCGTGTAAGAGAGCAGTTCCTGGACCCAGAATCCTGTTCGCAGCTCATGGGGCCTTTGCCTGCTGCAACGCACATGAGCACCCTTGTCGATGGTTATCGGATCCGAGTCGTCTACGATGCAACGCTGCCAAACTCGATGCCTTCCTTCTCGTTCTGTATCTCGCTTTCTCACAAGGGACTCGGCTGCTGCCCTTACTGCCCAGCTCGACCCGCAACCCAGTACTCGTGACTGCATCGCGAGACTGGCCACTTCGCGGCTCCATCTCTATCTCTAACGGGCTAACGGTTAAGACGCCACAAGCGCCCGCCTCCGCAAATGTGGCCGGGACAATGCAGTTGGGAAAGCTCATCGGTTGTGTGAACAGAACCGAAATGCTGCGATAGTGTTCTTCCATGAGAAAGACAGAGAGAGAGAGAGAGAGAGAGTGAGAGAGAAAGAGAAAGAGAAAGAGAAAGAAAGAAAGAAAGAAAGAAAGAGAGAAGGCGAAGGAGAAGGAGACTTTCATTGCAGCACCCTATCCATATCCCTCTGAAGACCCAATCAATCATACCAAGTCAGCAGGTCTGAAGGGAACTTCCTGCCACGCCACGACTGCCGCGTGATGTGGAAAACCCCAAAGGCACCCCAGCCTTAAAGTTCCTCAAAGTCGTAGCGTCGTAGCGCATAGGTACCACGAAGTAAAAAAAACAACATCAAGGTTGGAAGAGCCTACCAACAATTTGGTGTCTCATGCCGACGTGTTGCTGGCTGCCACTCCCTCATGTCAGTGTTGCTACAGCATATAACCCCTTCCTGAGACGCAAGACTCGACGATGCCCTGCGCGATCATGCTCTGAAGCGTCCTCTCGTGCGAGCCGCACCCAATCGAACAGGGTTCCATCAACAAAACTAAATCGGCTTCATGGTTGACCTACCTGCAAGCTCGAACATAACATCTCATGGCTCCTCCGGCCACTGTCAGGACTTGTTCAGCTCATATCAGATTGAACAGGCGTGCTGACGTGATCTAACTCGTGCCGGAGGAGAAACAAGATCCCCCAAGATTGCGAAGGCCTGAAGTCAGCACTCTGTGCCTCAGCGCACAGGAAGTCTAGCTGCGGTCGGGATCACGGAATGGCATCGGGCTTGTGTGCAAGTTGGGCTTGTCGTTCAGTCGGCTGCCGTTCCACCGCATCAGAGTGTCTTCTCGTGGCTCCAGTTTCACATTTCACACGGAGGCTCGCAGAAATAGCCCAACGATCGATCAAACCCCAGTGCAAAACCGACAAACATGTTTGTTCGGCGAAGGTCTGGTCGAGGAGCCCCCCGTGGCAGCTCATCCTGATCCCCTCCGCTCCGCGGGCTCGACGTGGAGGTAGATGGGCCTGCAACTGCCGGACCACGGGGGGAACCACAACAACAGGGAAGCCAGCCTTGTGTGTAGCAAGGTTGAAAAAAAGGAATTTCAGGGAGACATGTCCGAGGCATCGAATCTCAGAAAAGGGAACGACAGGCCGTGACCGGTTTATGTCTGCGCTGCTTTAGTGAAAGCAGCTTGGCCACAAAGCCATTGATTGAGCTTGCGCGGGGAGTTCTTACTCTGTTCTAAAACTCGTGAACAAAGCTACCTTGGAGGGTTTGGAAGGCTGCATGAGAGAACGAAGTCAATTGAAAAAGAGCGGGCAGCATGGGCTCTACACTTAGCCTCATGACCTCAACGCGAGTTTCTCCTCTAGCACGGCAAAGCCACAAGCGCAGCCACGGCGACGCGACGATGGCAACGACGTGCAAAGCAGAAATTCGAGTACCCATACCATGCGAAGGCGGAGGCGAGACTTGCTCCTCGCTGCAGCCGAGCAGCGATCTCGAGCAGCCCTGGCTTCAGTCGGGCCACGTACCTTGTCGCTGGCCGGCTGCTGCCGCGTGCACCCTTACGAATCAACACGGCAACCCGCCTGCCAGGCCAAGTCTAGACAGTCCGCGATGGTTCAGTATGAATTTCACCGCACCCCCTTTCAAAGTCGCAAGAACCTGAAAGGCCGTGCATGCCCTGAGTTTGCAGCCCGCGACGCACCACCTGGGTTTGCCACTTCGGGTGAGAGCATTGCGAAGAGGCCATGGATGGCAATGGCATTGGCATGACTAACGCTGCTCACAGATGTCCCCAGAGTTTCATCCATGCTGAGGCAGCTGCTGCGGAAGGTGTCCTCCGCAGGCATGTCCATGAACCGCCTTCGCAACTTCAAGTCGTCAGGTGCTGGAGCACGCTTGGTCTGCGGAGATGCTAACTGCTAACGTCACTTGAGAAGGTGCAGTGTCCACGGCATGCTGCCGCCCTTTGCGATCGCCACATATCACCCCGCAGATCGGGTCAAGGCCCAACAAGCTTTGCAACTTCCCTACTGGACTTTCAAATGGACCGGTCCGGATTTGGACTTGTGAGATGACTTCTCTCTTTATCTTGCTGGGGGAAGGGGCGCGACCCCTCCCCTTGCGCCAGTGCGAGCCCGCTCCTTCTTCCACAGCTTGTGGGACTGTCGAGATCCCCCGGATGCGCTCCTCTCGCTCTCTCTCTCTCTCTCTCTCTCTCTCCTTCTCTCGTGCTTGGCAACAGGCCTAAGACGAGGACATTCCCATCGTCCTCGTACAACGAACCCATACGTCCAGTCTCCTGCTTGCTTGCTTGCTGGGGGCCTACCCCACGTCCAGACTCTCTCGCTCTCTCTCTCTGGCTCCTCCCTCCCTCACTCTCACCTTACCTACTTGCGGCAGGTCTGCCTGTCTGCTCGTACTGTCTGAGCGAAACCACCTGCCGGGGCTTCAAACGTACACTGCAACGGCGAGTGGATGCGAGTGGTAATCTTCAGCTGCTTACACTAATGCTATCAGGTGTGGTGTAGAGATTCAAAACCCAGACCGGCAATCGTCAAGATCGCGTTTTAACGGAGGATGTAAGAATCGGAGCCGTGTCCCAAAATACATCATATACGTTGGCCCTTTGCACAAGGGCTGCAGGGCTCTGACCTTGCAGTTTGATTCACTCTTCAAGATACCAGCATATAAGATTATATCATAGTTTAGTACAGTTATGTTATATTATATCATAGTATAGTAGTTACTGTTCAGTTGCTCTGTCGAGTTGCTGCCTCTCGTGCTGGCGCCACGATCTGCCCGCACCCGGTCATCGCCCTTGGTACGATCCCACAGGTGCATCTGGGGTTTTTAGTTGGGGAACGGAAACCATTCACGGATTGTTCGGCGTGGCATTGTAGACGAGCGGCTGCAAAATGCACCCGAAAGCATCGATGACCAAGAACCCGACAATCGAGGGAGGCCGCGTCTCGGCATCGCCGCGGAGCCCACCTTGGCAAAGTTCCGCAAGAAGAAATCCGAACGAGTCACAAGCGAATAGCCTGTGACTCAAGTCGTCAACCAGGTAGCACCAGCATTGCTATGCAATGATGTGAAACATCAGATTATGCGAGACGCGAAGTCATCGTGGTTCAAGAAAACATGTGAATATGGGATTGTGCAAGAGTGGTTGCGCTTCCCCCTGTCGGCGCATGCGTGCTCATCTGCTTGTCTTCGTTCTTGGCATGGCCACCATGCTATACCACAGTATGAAGAGCGTTTCTGAAGATACGAACAAGTGCGAAGCGTGTTTCCACACTCTCGTTCTTGTGGTCGTTCTCTGCTTGATGCCAACATCTTCGATATCATCTACAGTCTTCATCACAGTCAAGTGGTCATCATTGCCGCCATCACCACCAGTAATTGCCCTGCTCTGTGCCTGCTCAGGCCATTCAGCAGCAGCCAATCTGGGGACCCGCCGAGTCAGGCGGCTGATGCAAAACGTGTCTTTGCGCTGCATTGTCTGGGTTTGTTGCAGTGGACGAGAACTGTAAACAGCTATGGTACAACGGAACATCTGAACAGCAAGACTGCACAGAACTTGGTAGCACCACGCTTGCAGCTGCTTTGTGCAGCTGAGACTGGCAAGGTGGCAGGCAGCTAGGCGAGCAAGCGCCCACAAAACCAGATTCTGTGTAAGTTCCAGCTTGCACGTTTAAAGGCTCAATGTGCTGAACACTGACGGGTCATGTCTGCTAAGCCTGACACGACATGGTTGTTTGAAAATTCGAAGAGATGAACAAACTCATCTTGAGCACCAGATATCAGGCGATGTTGCCCAGGTCCTGCGGTTTGCCACGCCAGTGTACCGACAGTCAACGAGTGTCCAGGGAGGCCGAGGACTGCGCGAATGTTTCCATGAACATCGATGATCTCCTCATCGCTGCCTTGGTGTCCGACCACACTGGCTTCCAAATGCTCGATCTCCTGTGTCAGTTCACGTACTTCCTCGAGATCTCCCTCACCTGCATGCACAAGCTCAACAGCCATGTCTCGTCGTGCTTTCAGGTCGGTTAGAAGATCCGTAATCCTGATGCCATCTTCGGTGCCGGACAAGGCTGCCCTTGCACCCGAAGGGTCAAGTGTCCACAACCGAACGCTGCTGTCGGAAGTGCCTGAAGCAAAGAGCTGCCGATCAGAGGACACGGCAAGGCTCCTCACACAGGAAGTGTGACCCATGTATCTAGCCATTGGAAGATCATTTGGCCTGCGGATGTCCCATCGCTTAATGCAGAAGTCATCACCCGCAGTGAGCAGCTCCGTGTCGCCACACCACACTGCATCATACACGGCGTAGCCAGCAGCTGCGTCAGGAATTTCTGCCATCACACATGAGGCCATGCTTGATGTGTTATGGTCGAAGACAACGACACGCCCATCTCGCGAGGTGCTGCACACCCTGCGTCCGTCATGGTCGATCTTGATGGATGTCACGTGGCTTTCGTGCATTGGCCAGGTAGTGATACAAGTCCCGGTCTCTAGATCGTGCATCCCTATTGAACCATCACTGGATCCTGCCAAGGCAATTTCGTTCGCAAGAGAGCAAGCGACAATAGGACCCTGTTGCATAAACGGCTGCTTGATTTGCTCCTCGCCCATGTCCCAGAGGTATAAATTGTCTGCCTTGCTACCAAGTCCTACCAGGATGCCCGCACCACCGGGATACGCATCCATACAGTATAGAGGCGTCCCGACTACGCTACATTGTCTGATGGGCTCATCGGCATGGTTCGCAGCGTTGAAAATAAGCAGCTTCCCTTCCGAAGTGGCGGCGAGAAACTGACCGTCCGCAACCCATCGAAGTGTTTCGACGGTGGCATGGAAGTGATTGCTATACTTTGACACCGCGGCGTAACTTTGCGGCATCGGGAAATGCTTTGCAAAAGACGGGTCCTGCTCCACACTGTTCCTGTAGTCGATGAACGCAGCACTGGCTTCCGGAAGTAACTCTTTGACCTTCTCTTGCGTACTGAGCATCGAGTACACAGTCTTGAACTGATCAAAATGGATCATGCCTCGCCTATCCGAGTCCACAGCATGGAAGACTTTTTTCAAGGTGTTTTTGCTGCATCGGATGCCCAAGTCTTTGGCAACTGACGCCAGTTCCTCCAGTCTGATCTCACCACTGCCTCTCAAGTCGATCTTTCGAAAGGCTTGGATCAACTGCTCAGGATCGCCAGCGGACGTTTCGTCCTTTTTAGCCTTCGCCACGGCCTTTGCCAAGCTCGTTGGCGACGACATCCGTCTACTACAATTGCGCCGGCCCGCCTGTGAGCGCGGAGCTACCGACCCAAGTAGTTATTTACATGGAAGACAACCAAGCTGCATGTACATTGACATGCTTGTGCCCATGCACATGCCGTGGACATCCATGCACCCCATGCCCAAATCCGCATGCATTTCTTGAATCCACAATGTGTCATGATGATGATCGAGTCTCAGGGGATTTCCAGTGCCGCCCCTCACTTTCATCACTGGCTGATCGTATGCTCTAAACTTCCAATTCGGATCTCAGGGGCTCGGTGTCAGACTTTTTGAAGTGCAACAAACATACAAGTGAGATGCTGATGCAGCAATCTGCTGGGCTCTGCACCGCTTTTTGCACTGGCAAAAGACGGGACTGCCTCAGGGTAGCAAGGACAGTCCGCTCTGAGCAGTCTGAAACGAGTGCTGAGACTGCCGCCGGCAGCTCCGAGTTCTCCCTGCGGGGCGTACGGGCCTCCGCGGCTGCGAGGCAACTTCTGACTTGTGGAAGCTTGGGGCCAGAGACGGCCGCAGCCCCGAGCACAAGCACATCTTTTTCCTCCTCCCGCTTCGCTTTTCCGCTCCTCCTCAGTCGTCCAGCAACTCGGCGACTTCCTCCGTGAACAGGTGCAATGAGGCTAAGGACGGAAAATCGAATGTCAACAGCCTGCTGATTCCGATTCTGGTCAAACCCGGCGGGCGCCCCGGGCAGCCACAATTGTTGTCCGCCGGGCGAAGCATCGTGTACACAAAACTTTACTACAACCT
Organism: Symbiodinium sp. CCMP2456; assembly: GCA_905221635.1. Taxonomy (NCBI): domain Eukaryota; class Dinophyceae; order Suessiales; family Symbiodiniaceae; genus Symbiodinium; species Symbiodinium sp. CCMP2456. The sequence goes on from CAJNDV010001447.1 coordinate 27,178, forward strand.
CTTCATACAATCTCATACATATCCGAAAGTGTGTTAAAAGCAGGGAGATGCAGCTCCTCCACGGATTTTCGCTTCTTTGGCGCAGGGGGTGCCTGAATGCTGGTGGCAATCAGCAAAACTTTCTGCCTAGGGCAAGGCACTATGTTACGCACTATCACTATCAGTCACTATCATGCACTGCGAAAGCACACTCAATGCCACAGCCACAGCTATGAGTGCGCAGTTTTCATTTTTCCATCAGGCTTCGTGAACAGGTTCACAGCACTGTAAACACAACGCGTAACACCCAAATCGCTGAAAGCCAGCTCAAAGCGTTTGTTTACACCTAAAACGGCAGCACCCAAACTCCGGAGCTCCGATAGGTTACTGTGTAACTATGGTCTCCATTGTAGTTCCTTTTTGGGGATACCTTATAAGATCCTTAATATATATTTGGTTAAACCAAAAAAAGGCACTACAATGGAGACTATAGACCCTAAACCCTAAACCCTGAAACCCTGAAACCCTAAAACCCTAAACCCTAAACCCTAAACTATTCTACAGTAGGCTCATTCTCACTCTTGCGGCTCCCAGCCTCCGGCAGGAGCTCCACCAGTGCGGCGCTGGTGTAGGCATTGAAGCAAACGCTATTGACCTTGGTTACTGAGTTTAGGGTTTAGGGTTTAGGGTTTAGAGGACTTTCAGATCCTTAAAGTAAGAATGCCGCAGTTTGAATGCCTATGGCCTATATTGGATCCCTTGTTGTCTGGAACTCCAAGTTCTGCTGCCCGTGATAAGCCACTCCGAGCACGCTGAGATGAGTGCTATGACAGGAGCACAACTCAAAGGATCCTCCGTCGAATCTGGAGAAGCTACAGTGCTTTGCGGGCCTTGAAGTCTTGAGGAAAAGTGCTGAACCCCAGAAGACAGCTGAAAAAATGTCGAGATCAAAGCCCAACGGCATGTTGCAGCTGTTGCCTGTGTTTGCGGACACGGCATCCCTAGCTAAAAGGAACAAGCCGTGCACAGTGCCTCCACGGAGGGAGGAAGTCCTATACTCGCGCAATGAAACAGTGAAAGCAAAAGGCCGTTTCGCTGCCATCACCCCGCGGATGGTATTGCAGCTGAGGCCGTGGCAAGGGGCGGATCTTTTCGTGTTATGGCCTGCAACATCTAAGTCACTCCCCGGCTCATTCCGATGAACTTTCTGTTTCTGAAGGACAAAACCTGCTGCAAGCACTTCGCGGAAGCAACGTCGAATGAAACCAAAACTGAAAGTTCGTCCAGACCCTTCTTAACGTCGCCACTGTCACGTACCACAAACCAAAAATTATGTCGTTGCCGGCAAGCACCCAAGAATAAGTACATCAAACATCGGAATCTAACTGAGCAGCATGTAACAGTGGAATTTCTGCAGTAGTGGTGTGAGTGTGTGTGCGTGTGTTGTGTGTGTGTGTGTTTGTTGGTGTTGTGTGTGTGTGCGCGTGCATGCATTCACGCATGGAATGCGCATCCGCTCGTAGTCGACGAAACATTTGAGCACACCTCAAAGTGTAAGAGTAAAGCCGAGACTGGTACCGGCTATGCTAGGCTAGCACGCAGCATTACATCAGCCTTGAGACGGGTCGTCCTAATTTATGAATCTTCTTCGTTTGAGTGTACGCCACTCGGTTGCGGCATCCGCACAGGGACCCTAATTTGCAGAACCACTCTAATTCATTCAAGCATCAGGCAGGTAAGAGTAGTATACCGAAACAATTCTTATCCTCAACGGGGTGTAGGGTTAAAGGCGTGCGCCATAGCGTCCCATCGCCTTGATGACCTCCTGGGACAAGAGGCCGCCGAGCACGGAGGCCACATGGATGAGTGGCTCCACGAAGAAGTGGCCGAAGACCTCCGAGGTTTGGGGATAGTCAGGGCGAGGGTGATGTTAGAGCATTAAGGCTGTGGGGGGGGAACCGGATGTAGGAGGATTTAGACGGTGTAGGTTCGGACATGCAGGCGGAGCGGCCTCATGATTGGCATTGATGGGCCTAATCCAAGGACACTGTCTGCGCAGGTGCTTTACCCACGCACTGGCTGAGGTTCAGAGTGCGTAATAGAGCCGAGCTTGTTCACGGTATTGGTGCCTGGTTTTGGGAGTCGGTCGTACTTGCTGTTGGGGCCTTCTCAGAAGAAGAAGAACAACAACAACAACCACCACCAACCAACAACAACAACAACAACAACCAACCAACCACAACAACAACAACAACAACAACAACAACAACAACACCAACCAACAACAACAACAACACCAACACCAACACCAACACCAACACCAACACCAACAACAACAACAACAACAACAACAACAAC
>CAJNDV010001447.1:29614-43762 GCA_905221635.1 Symbiodinium sp. CCMP2456
AACGGATGGAGTCGGGGTGGACGTTATCATGGTTGGGCCATGGATGCAACCTTGAACCTGTCACCAGCTCACAGATGAGGTCCCGACGCAGAGTTTCCATGAATCAAGCTAAAACCCGAGTTTTAAGCATGTCCGAAGCCTGAAACTAGCAAAATCTCAGGAGTCACTGGTGCGTCTCTTACCAACAACAACAGCAGCAGCAGCAGCAGCGGTAGCAGTAGCAGTAACAGCAACAGCAATAGAAGTGCAGACTAATTAGGGGAGCAAGAGGAGACTCAAAGCAATTTTTTAACAAAGAATCATCCCTCCGAGCCTCCTTCATAGATGGGATGCCATCAACAGATGGCTGACACTTCACCTTACAAAACAAGACGACAAGTTACATTCGTCTGGAGGTGGAGAGAGAACACGGGGACTTGGCAAGAACCTTGTTTGGCGCGGAGCCTTAGAGCCTTGTAGTACCATCTGTCGTGTCCAACAAACATGTGCTTGCAAAGTGTGACATGTCTATGAAAATGAATATGCCATCATAGAGAGAGAGAGAGCCTCATACAGACATGTGTGTATACGCATTTGGATACCTAATTCAGACGTGGTTGCTTCTCACGTTCATGATTATAGAGATCGGTCGATCAGCATTGGTTTCGATGACACAAAGACGAATGTAAGTTACAAAATTAGCAGAGTAGAACCAGACGCACGCGTCCCTACATGCATGCCTTCTTGCCAGCTTCTTCCCTGATTTGCTTCCCATGCTTGCCAATGCCCCTGGTTTTGGAGCATGTCTGCCACAAATTAGGTTAAGTTGAAGGTTTGACTGTCAACTGCTAGTGCGTTGAAGCCTTTTGAGGTTTTCGATGTAAATACTGATATGTGCCGAAACCGGCACTTGACAGTGGCGCGAGAGTTTCGGGTATTTTCATATGCCTCGCCGTCCTTCTTGCAAGATCCAAGTTGCAGTGTCTCGGCAGTGGGCCTCGAAATCCGATGCGGCACTGGGCGTTGCTTTGCCTCCGGTCACAAGGCGAGGTTGTGACATGCTCCAAGCAAGGACCAGCACAGAAACACCAACCATTGAGCATGAGTCACTGCCGTTGCCCCTCGGCCTCCACTTCGGAGGAAAGACGCAAAGAGGCCAATGAGCTTGAAAGAGGCATCGCACTTCCTAAGCTTTGTTTGGGCTTGGCTCCGTCTCTCATCCGGAGAATCGAGGACAGCTGGGAGTGAGCCTTAGCCTTGGCATGCATCGATCAGGACGTTCTACTGGGCGCAGTCCTAACACCTGCCTGTCACCCAGGTTTCGTGGTGGCCAAGAAGCCCATGCAGCATTCGCGGTATGCCGCTCAAGAAATGACCTGGCAAATGACTGAACCAACGAACACGACTGACAGATCTGCCTGTGTTGAGTACTCTTCCCCTACGAGTAGCATGATGGAATCGGCATTCATCTGGCAATCTACGGTCTTGGCATGTCTTGGCACTAGCTTTGGCCCAGCTGCTGAATGGAGGGAAGCTGAAGTTCTCTGGGTCCTGAGGTCCTTCGAATGGAGGGTAGGCTCGCTGCTCTTGCTCGAACTGCTAGGAAAGATCGGTGTCGCCGCATGCATGTCGGAGGAGCCGAAGCGTCCGGAAGTAGTGCTACCACAACCACGTCATACAACATTATTGACGACTTGGGAACTGGGAGTTTGACAGATCTTGAAAAGGTCCTGAAGTCTTGCATGAAACGAACGACGAAAACGTCGGAAGTACGAATGTCACGTCCGCGTCCCTGTGTCTTTCCGGCTCTCGTCCTGCGGATTCTGCTGCGCCTTGGGCCGAACTTCGCTCCTGATTTCGCAAAGCTTGTAGGAGGGATGCGGTGGATGAAGACATGGTGGATTTGCCCTTGATCGGCATGAGCAACGCGCCTGCATAACATGCTCGTTCTGATCTGAGAAGAAGAAGGCTATCTCGCCCGCTGCGACAGTCAGCATAAAGCCTGCACCTTGCAGCAATTCAAGATGACAAGTAAAGTCTAGAGTCCAACGTACAACTTTCAGCTTTGGACAAGTGCTTCGGAAACCGGACCCTCCNNCCCCCCCCCCCCCCCCCCCCGGCGAACATGCACAGTCTGCAGCTCCTTCTTGCAAAAGCAGCATGTAAGCATCTAAGCTAATCAATCGCTCGAAGCGGCGTCGAACCTCGCAGACTCGACGACCCAGTTCTCCGCATGACCCCAGCCGAAGCCGAAAATGGGAAAAGTCGCAACAAGCGGATGCGAGGCCTAAGCTTCTGCACGCCGCATCCAGGCTGGATGCAAGCTCGAAGTCGTAGCCCAGCACGCTCAAGCCAACGATAACAATGTCAAAGCCCTTCACAAGATCCTGCTGTGCTGGCTGATAGGAAGAGATGACACGCAGAGTGGGCGGTGTACCGGCCCAAGAGCTACAGAAGATTACAGAAGGTTACGTAGCTTTTCGACCCACCAGCTGAATGTCAGCATCGCTCCTTGCACCGTCAGTACCAAAATGATTGCACAAGGTCACGCGCAGTACAAGAAGTCTGTGAGTACTCTTTCCTGGACGTGTAACAGCTTCTTCCGTGACACATGATGATGCGGGCGGCAAATCTTCGTCGTAAACTACGAAACTCGAAATGCGCACCACAGAAAAGATCCATCCTTTCGAAACTTCTGTAGAGCTGAGCTGGTGCGGAAAGCAACTCTGATGTGCGCACTATCGCTACATGTGCGCCTTCAGCTTTGCTTCGTCGCTGCCGGTCTCTGCCCGATCGCTGCTGCAAGAGACAGTACAAAGCCTTGCAAAGAAGTTCCGAAGCGCAGCAAACTGATCCCTATCTGCTTGGAGAGTCAGCAGCTACAAGCATCCGGAATCCTTGACAAGTGCTCTGAACATCCTTGGAAGCTTCAGACTTCAGAACTCCGGCAGTCTCAACCTGATTGCCGTCCGAAGCGCGGGTTCATCTCTTGAACCTGTGCTTGGCTTGCAACGCCCGGAGTTGGGTTGCAAGGCCTACTGGGTCTCAATGTGAAACGGGCACAGCCACTGATCCGGGGGGTCAATGCAGTGAGACATCCCGTGCACACTCGCCTGGTGATACCTACACTGCTGCTAGTGTCGAAGCCTCCCAACTAGCCAGTACCTGATGCAGATCTGGAGCCAAACCAGACGGGACCTCGAGTTCGATTTGTTAGTTCCTTGTAGCCAAGCTGCCCTCTTCGAGGCGCAAGTGGCTCTGGACTGCCCCAGGTCCTCCGGCCGAAGGAAGTAGTTGAAGCCTCGGGCTCAGCGACGGCACAGGAAGACACGGATGGAGATAACGTATCTCTGGCGACATGTCTTCCGTCTTGCACAACGTCTCTTATCTGGCGCAAGTTTGGCTATCCCCTTTGCCGCTTGGCGCTGAAAGCGTGCTACCTGGTGATTCGACCGATGAGCCCTTGCAACAAAGCCTTTCATGATGGCCTGTGCTCTGTCTGCAGTGCCTTGTGTGTATCCACCTTCGTTGGGGCAGATCGCTTCCATGGTGATTCACAAAGCTGCTGCCACTTCATGCCAAAAGTCATTGTATAAAACTGCAAAAAATGCTTTCGATTGTGCTTCGTTCGCCTCATGCCCCTCTAAATCCAAGACCCCGCGTGTGGTCCTTTGCTCTCAGAACTGTTGCCTCCTGCACTGCTGAACGAGTCGCTAGGGAATTAGCTATTGGTATGGTTTGCTACCATCGGCAACGCGTCCTGGAGCGGAGTGGATGCTGCTGCATGGTGTCTTGAAGCTGGAACGGCTGTGCGTGAAGGTAACTCCTTTCTCCACGCTGGTCAGGTCCGACGCTCTAAGATAGGAACACGCTCAAACCATTGCAAGGAGATGCTGCCAGAATGCCTTCACTGATTGCTGGGGCCGCCTGGAATGCATTCCCTGTGTCAAACTCGGAAATCTCACCGTGTTCCGCCTCAAGCTTCCCATCTCCGTTCTGGTCATAAAAGCGGTAGACCTTCCCTGACATACCAGCCACAAAAACGGCGCCATCTCCTGCGATTGCGGGATTTGCAAAGGAGTCCGGTAAACAGGTGTGTTGTGGAGTGTCGCCGGCTGCTCCTCCGTGCCAGTCAGGCAAGTCGTATTCCCACAGAGTGTGGCCATCAAGCAGATCCAAAGCCACGACCTTGGAGGGATGACGATGATCCGGACTGTTGTCAAAGGAGTCCAGGTCCAGCACCTGGCCTTCAGGTGCAATATAGGAAGGGTTTGTCCCGATAGCGGCCACTACGAATGGATGCTTCCCGTGTGTTGTAACTGCCGGACCAGAGTTGGCCGGAAACTTGGGGAAGGCCCGTCGCCACACAAGCCGACCATCTTCTACTGAGTATGCTGACACTAATCCAGTGCCCGTCGTCGTGTTCTGCCCTGCCATGTTGCTGCTCACGTAGGCCAGTCCGTTGCTGGCACCTGTCAAGCCCCCGGTCGACCCTGCAGGCGAGCTTGGAGCGGGTATCTTCCAAACAACGGACCCATCCCTTAGAAGGAGTCGGTAGATGGCTCCCAGTGTGTCAGAGAAGAGAACAGATCCATTCTGAATGGATCCAATCCAATTATACATGAGCATGTCTGGACGGAACTTCCAAAGCACGGCTCCACTTGTCGCATTGCATGCAACAACGGTCGTTGCCTGGTTTATCTCGGCATCACGTATCTCCAAGCATGAAGCGAGCACGACACCCTCACCGGCAATAATACTGTGGGTATCTGAACTTGCCATGCCACAGGCCGTGGTCTGCCACAGAAGCTTCCCGTCGTCGGACTTTATAGCAGTCATCTGACCATCCTCGCGAATCGTGTACAGGACACCTTCCATGAGCACCGGGTTGCCCGGCAAGGAAACTCCAGATGTAGTGAAGTTCCACAAGACATCGCCTGTCCGTGAGAATTTGAAGACTTCACCATCAATGGTGGACTGGTAGATGTTACCCTTGGAATCTATGACCGGCGATCCCCTCACAACCCCTCCGTTTGGTGCGGTCCACGACCAAGACGGACCCGCAGACAGGGATGTAAGTGGGATCGCCGATGTGGAACCTGACCTGATCTTGTTCCCACCTTTCCCGATCCACTCCGAGTAGTCTTGGGCACTCCTTACTGACATCTGGTACTGTAGCAGCTGAAAGTGTAGGCTGGAGTCAACTTCAAGTTCGCAACCCCAGGGAGCGCAGTCGCGGTGCTGAGAGGTAACAGTCAACGCGATGCAGAAGAGGGCGGTCAAAGCAAGAGCCATGGCCGCAGGTCGAGGGAACGAGAAAGAACTTCTGCGGTTCAGTAGCTTAGCTGCAAGGGCTTCGTGGCGGTTGCCGACCTCTAGGCAGGAAGTTCAGCAGCGACCCGCGTCGCAGCACATCGGGTTCGGCTTGGAACGAAATCACGAAAAAGGAGCGTTCTGCTGAGGTCAGCACCGACGTCCGCGGCTCCAACTGTGCGGTGATCCCTCAAGGTCAGCGAAATTCCTCCCAAAGCAACATTGGGGAGAAATCTGCAATCGTTTCCTAGCTTCAGCACATGACATTGTCTCGAGTTTGCCAAGGGCCAGGAGAGTCTTGAGCGGGACATAAGATTCGCCGGAAAGTACAAGGCTTTCTTTGTGCCTACCGTCAGCAGGGTGATTATGACACTTACTACTTTGTTACATTCTTCTCATACTACCTTCACCACTGCCACTGCCTTTACATCTACCCCGGCCAGTACCAATCCTGCCGCCACCGCCACGACGAAGATGGATTACTACTACTACTACTACTACTACTACTACTGCTGCTGGTTGCAGCTGAGGGCTTCATGCCATGACTTCACCGTTGTTAGAATTCACCCTTCGAGACTTCGTCAAAGAGCTAACGATCTTGCAGCTTTGCGCCTGCCAGCACCAAGTTCTTGCAGGCTTCCACATTGCTGCCCTCAAGGCCCCAGATCAGAACCTGCCATAGTCACGCAGGGCGAAAGCTGCGTAAAGCACCGGGCTCACCTTCACCTTGGGAAGTGCCCGCCTTGGCGTTGAGTAGCCTTTGCTGTGCTTGGACACCCCAAAGGCGAAGCTGGCCTCAGCTGAAACCCGGGGCAAGAGTGTGCCCAAGTCACAGTTCGTTATTTCTGCAACTTACATGCGAAAAAAACTGTAAGTCTTGGGCGATCATACACAGCCACCTGGTCCCCGGTGATGGCTGCCATGCCCTGCCGCTCTCTGTCGCTACCACGGCTCTGGCACTTGCCGACTAAACAACTATGCTTCTTGGGAATCTGCTGATTTTAAGTTGGAACCTCTTGTCTGGGCCAGGGCCACCCGCTAGTGTCTTGAGCGTGAATGATGAACTTCCAAACCTGCCACTTCAGCTCCATCACGTGTGGCTCGACTACTGAGCCTAAATCGTAAGCCCAATTCAAGCGAACCCGAAACCCTGAAACTGAGACTGTAAACACCTGAGCTTCAACCAACCACCCCGACTCCCAAATCTGGACCCTCGTGGTTGGCCTTTTTTTAAGGGTTTTGGAGCTTTGGGACTTTTCGATGCTTTTCGTCAGCTCCGAGACTCGCTACAATGCTGGCACTGCTTCACGACTTGGGAGTTGAAAATCTGATGTTTGGGGACTTGTTTGTACCACTCGCAACTCGGCAGTTTTCAGGACGGCCTATATACGTCCAACCAGAAGCAAGAGGGAACAAATGTAGCTTCCGCGGTAAGGCAGCGTTAGTTCAGGAGTCTTCTGCTTCTGGGTTCTCGCAGACCTCCAGTCCGCGCCAGTGGCAGGTTTGGCAACCGGCTGAGCAAAACTGGAACTGCGGCAAGCAACGGCGTCCCACGGCGCCAGAACAGCAGATGATATCACAGCCAGAAATACTCAGACGAACCGGCACGCCAACCCGGCCCGCCCCTCGATCAAGCTCTGCATCGAGGCTTTGCTCCATGACAAGAACTGCAGGTCTCTCCACTCTGAAGTGGCGGTCCATCGGTGTCGATGGCTAAGGCTCCCGACGGACTGCGGAATTGGCAGCTGCGAGGTCTCCTGCAGCATATTCCACACTGCTGCGGCTTGGTCTGGCGGTCGGATCTTGCAATTGGAGGGCTAGCTTGCAATTGGCTGGTCCCAACCTGACAGAGTTCAGCCGATACTTCAGCCGATTGCTTGCATGCACCTCAAATCGAAACTTCTTCTGGACTTCTCGACTCGATGCTACAGCTTCGGCTTCAGGGGGTTGAGGGTTTATGGACTCGCACATGTGACTTCCACTAGCTGAGCCCTCTTCATGAGCTTCGATGCAGAGCAAACACGGCCACAGCCGCGGCCTCAGCGTCGCGGGCCGCCCGACCTTCAAAATTGGTGGAACCGTTCGGCTCTTCACCCGGAGATCGAGAGTTCGGGCTGGACTTACTTCGTGGATTTGAAGCAGTTGCGTGTGACAGGAAGAGGCTCCAGGAAAGAACCTTGCAGAGCTAACTTTCCACTTCCAGCTTGTCCGAAGGACCCATAGGTCAGCGTGGCCTGCTAGGCCACTACAAGCTGAACTTCTAGAACAGCATAGCGGAGCTTTAACGGCTAGAGAAGCAAAGGAAGACCGTAGCTGAGAAACTTAGGATGTCCCGTTCGTGACATCTGGTGTGTTATGTAGGCCTTCGACATTTGCATGCAAGGCTCCTGTCTGACTTGTAGAGGCCTGAAAGATTATTCACCTACCATCCGTCGACAAAGCCTTATACGAAGTAGAAAACTATACCCCTAAGATGGGTCCCATGTGTCATCCCGAGCTCATGGGAGAACGCTGGTACGCATAATCTTTGCCTGCGCTTCTCCATCTGATGCTTTTTTGCACGTGAACAGGTGGGTGAAACGACAGTTTCATCGAAACTTGGTTCTTGTGCGCTCGCTTGGTCGAAAAACATAGGCACTTCATGAGGATGACACCACCAGTCTACACGCTCGACCTGCTGCTTGGCAGCCACGGCGCTCGCTACGCCATGCTGGTGGGCTGCGGTTTCTTTGAACACATCCGGTACGTGACAGCCACGTGACAGCCGGTCTCCATCACGGCATGGTCTCACGACAGGAAGATTGTCGCAGGCTAGACGATGGGGTAGGCCTTGCAATCCCGGACGGCTTGCCCGAAAATGGCATGCAGCATGTGAAGTGGACCCCATAGTTGCGTCGCAAGCCCTGCCTACAGGATCTTGGTGAACTTTATGCATGCAACTGTCAGGTACTTGTACTGTGCCTTGTCACCATCGATCACAAATCCCTCACCTGAAAAGCGACACAACTGCAGGGGAAATAAGCGCAGTGCTTCACAACATGTTAGAATCTTGTGGCCTTGTACGCGACGCTAGAGAGTGTGTCAGGCTCTTCCATGAATGCTCTGTATAAGGTCATGTTGATCACGCAGCTGTTGCCACTCCACTTCTCAGCCGAGCAACCGTCTGCGAGCTTTATCACCTCAGATGATTGGCGGGCAGGTCAAGTACAAATCACGAAAGCTTTTCCACGGACTTCGTGAACAATGTCAGAGCTCGTCAGCATCGTAGGCTGTGAAGAAAGTGGCATGACAGTGCCGCGTTGCGGCACTAATTCAGAGGAATCGTAGTTCACCCCAGCTATCTGTAAAGTCAAAAGTTTGAAGCCCACGTTGCAAAATTTCTGTGCGCAGAGGCCGTTACAGTAGATAGGGTGTCACTAGACAGCCTACAGACCCCAGAAGACTCACATCCTGGCATCCAAAGCACCTCGTGATCTGTGTGTTCGTGCTTCTTCGCCTGCGCTTCCTGCCAGGCAGTCCTGTCGGCGGCGGTCTACGGGAGTAATTAAGGGGTGTCTGCCAGGAACCTGCAAGGGTGGGGTGTGGGCGCTGCGGGCGTAATTTTCTCTTCATTGCCAGGCTGGTAGAGCGGATGAAATTGTAGGTCGCTGTGAGTGAGTTCTCAAAGCCATGACCACTGCAGCGACCATGCCGGATGCTTGCATTGGGTCTCCAACTTTCGCTTCCTCCAGGGCATTCTGCCATTCTGCTCGCTGAGCTCAGCAAATAAGGTACATGCATGCTGACGATAGCCCCAGCTGCAGGTGAGGTAACTGCTCAACGCGGCATGTTGATATTGCTGAGGTTGCTTGAACTTCAGCATGCAACGTCGAGCAGGTGTGCAAGGAAAACACGGTGATGTGAAGCCTTCGGGGCAAAGCATCCGAAGACAAGGCGACACTTACGAGACTACTGTCATCAAGGCATCAACCCCAAACGTCTCTAAGCTCAGAACGTGATGACAGAAAAAACACCAGATCCTGCCCTGCTATGCCTTGATTTCGGCAACAGCCCTAGCCTGGAACCTGACCTAAATCCTTTCAGCGGCGACCGGTCCTGGCATACTGGCCGTTGGCGTGAGGGAAAAAGCTCCGTCCTCCGCCCAGGTCCAGCCCTTCTGCATGACGTGGGTCCTCCAAGGAGTGAACAATTCGAGTCCCGACCCTTCATTGGTTTTAGCGTGATACATTGGTTCGGGACATAGAGCTTCCGAAGAGGAGCCAGGGCAGGATAAACAAACACGCCAGCCAAAGCCAGGCTTAGCCTTCGAGGAAGACCTCCTAGTCACGACACTTACCAGCGCAGGCTAGGTTCTGCTGTCTGAGTTCTGTTCCTGGAAGACGACCAGAAAAGGATGAAAAACGCATGGACTGGCAGAGTCTCGATAAACAAAGCCCGCTCTGTTTGGACGAACTCTTTTCCGATCTCGTGTGGAACCCACAACCGATCAAAGCTAGCGACTCCATGAGGGTGCTCGGCACATGGCCGAACATGATCAACCTCAAGGTTTTCAGGAAGCCAGCAATTTGGATGTCAGATTTGCAGAGGCACTCAGGCCTGCTCCCTCTCCTAGCGGTATCGGCTGGCTTCCCGCATCGCGAACTTCAAAAATGTTTATGTCCGGCTTTGGACACGCAACCACGTGCACAAAGCAGGCGTAGCTTCGAGAAGCGGGCGAGACCAATGTCCCCGTCAGATGACAGTGCGGCTTCCTGCAACTCTCGAGCAACTCTCCCGCAAGAGCAGCCCGACTCACGAGTCTCACTGTACTCGCTGCATGCCATCGACTATGGGAGGGAAAACATGGTGGCGGCACGGGAGGACGTGGAGACGGACACAGTTGTGCAACGACATCTGGCATGTCAACATTCAATTCAAAACTATCACTTCTGCCACGCAAGGCTCCCGTGCGACATGCCCCACTAGTCAGGCTTGACAAGACTTGCCACGCGACAAAGTGCGGCGGCAGATGGAACATCTGAACGGCATTCCGCCAAGCGGAACTAGAATCCATCAGCGGGCGTCTTGCACAATCCTGCAACATCACGTCAGAAAGCTACCCTTGAAGATACTGCATGTCCAGCAAGACACCTGCCTCTTTCAAACTTTGGAACAGAAAATCATTAGGATTTGACCTCACTCGGGCATCAGGTAACCAGAGTTAGCAATCGTGCACTTGGAGCCATTCACCCACTCGCTGTACGAACTCGGGCGAAGCAACTCCGGCAAATGGCCTGTCACAGCAGGCCGAGTGGGGCTGTGCACGATCCATGAATCTGCGACGGAGTACTAATCAGTACTACGTAAGATTGATGGATTGTGAGACATGCAGGAAGAATGAGACTGCGACTGCGTTTCAGCTCTACTCCCTCCCTCCTTTCCGCCGCAATTCCGGCTGTAGGTTGACAGCATCGATCTTCGAAAGCTTGCGGCTCGGAGCAGTTGGCCTCAGCTGGCGCTGCCATCGGCCGCGGCATCTGATTCCTGCACGTTCACCTGACGCCAAATCAGGCAGGGATATGGAAACCAAGCTGCACACTGAACAGCTCACTACGATGTCTTCTTGCATCAAGACGTCTCGCTGGCCTTCCCTTGCTTGGGTTCTGCCTTGGCATCAGCTGATAACGTGCCCGGTCTCAAAGTGTCCTGTAACAGCAGTAGTGACATGCAGTACAAGATAGCAGAAGACTATCTTAGACGGCACCATAGCGGAGCTATGTCCGAGACCGACAACACCAGAATCCAAAAATCCAACTGTTATGGTAACGCAAAAATAACGTAAAACTTCTTGTAGGTGTGACAAGGACAGGCTCGAGGAAAGCTACGGAATGAATGTGCTGAGTACTGGTGACTGCGTAGGTACAGGCAAAAGGGCCACATGGGCGAGATTTGTGATGGTGCGGTGCACCAAACTCAATCGGGCCGGCTCCTTGACAGGACGGGCGGCCTTTGGGATCGCATCGACCTACCGCAGATGCACAACGAGAGATACACGGACTGGAAGCCACGAGCTCAGGAAGGGCCGGTGAAGTGTTTCACGGTCCCGTTGTGACAGACGTGCTGTTCAGCTCTGGCATGTATGAAGCTAGGAAATCGTAAAGTTGTAAAGTTCGGGCAGAGAACCCCTTGACTCTGTTGGCTGCTATCTCCCTTCCGACCGTTAAAAGATGTCCCTTTCTCCGGGGTCAACACTGCATTCAACCATGGAATTGAGAGTGCACCCATGGTGCGGCACCTTGAGGATGCACTCTGCCTTCGGCTTCGGCACCGGCACGGATCCCACGACTACGGGTTCTAGCTCGCGTCGTGCCGGCTTCACACCCCAAATCACCTGGGGTCGACTCAAGGTGAACAGGGCTTGCCGAGACTTCAAGAAGAGTCCTGGGAACCCCAGCATGGAGTTCGTCCTCTCTTCTTGTCTGACTGAGGCCAGCATGAAAGGTCTGCATGCTTAGTTTTGTAACAAGCCTACACACTTCTCAAGCAACGGTGCCGTGGCGAGCTGTGCTGCCAAGAGACATCAGCATATTCTGCGATGGTGCGATCAGTGGAAAACCTCCTCAGTCTGCAAAAAATGGTGCCCACTGATCTGGTGGCAGTGCAGTTGTGGCCGCTATCTGCATACACCCATTGGACCAAGATGGCCCAAGTATGCTCTTTTGGCGAGGAGACCGCATCTCCACATTTGTCTGCACACGTATCTCTACGTAGGTTTGCCTAATTAACCCTATTTTGGTTCTTCCGTCCGCCAGGCTGCGACATGGACGAGGCGGCCTGAATGCTGAGGCGACACCATGTGGCTTTGTCCTTCGTGCAAAGGCCAGCTGTAAAGAGTCACTACGAGTATAGATCCATCGCCGAACAGTCCCGGGCTCAATTAATGTCTCCAAACACTACGAAGCACAGCGCTTTGAGGCATTCGTTGTCCTGGCCTACTGCTTACGAGGATTTGGGAGGTTTTCCTCCGCCTTTGCCACACTGACTAGTCGAGCCGCGTGGCCTCTCAACGCATGAAATTACTGTCCTCTGAAATTGGTTCCTCCCGTAAGCCCTGACCCTACAAGCGAGCGGCCTTGTAGGTAGCATCCACTTTTGCCTGCCAAACAGCAGCACACGAGCGGCACTTCATAAACACTTTCTTTATGATGACACGCTATGAGCTGATGCTCTACCATTGACTCTGGGGCAGGTTCAGGCTTGGGGTTGAAACGTTGAAGGCCTGTGGGCCGAATCGTCTCCTCCACCGGTTTGAGCTGGTTCCCGGCGAGATGTTGGGGGGAAGGACAACGTGGCTGTGGAAAATTCCATCTGCTTCCGTTATGATATGCTAGATTCTGCTAGATCCACAAGACCACTTAGGTGACTAATCAGCACGTGGAAACTGCAACCGCAACAATCATCCGCAATATGCGAACCTGAGATTCCACTGTGGTATGGCAGAATCCGGTGTGGCCATGACTCTCAACACAACCATCCTGTCTCATGGCGACGCGACCTCTCAGAACTCCTTACGCGACAGTGGCATCGAGTGATTGCCAAAACCTAACCTAAGGCGGCCCCTGTTGCCCTTGCAAAGCAACTCCAGCAATCATGGGGCCTGAGCATCTACGAAGGATGGGAAATCGTGGATCACGAGATACCTGGCGGCAGCAACACCCTCTGAGCTGTCATCGAACCCTCTGCAGATCCGCCATGCTTACCGGAAACCTGCGGGTATGACAAGCCTCGCTTTAACGCTGAAGCTTCAAGCCGCCGAAGAATTCACAAGTGGAGCCCCTTTCAAAAATCAAAACCTGCGAGCCAACCCGGAACAAGCCCGTCATGTTCCGGATGAACATGGAAAGGGCAACCTGCTGTACCGGTAAACATGCCGAGAGGAGCGGCCAGCACTGAAGGGAAGGCTATCGCAGCAGACTAAATGGCTACAACAGCAGCTCAAAATGCCGGGAGGTTGAAGGCAAGACCATTCAGTGAACTCGAGGACTCGAGGAGGAAACAGGGAAATCACAAGAGGCAACGTCCACTCTGCCCTGTCCGCGGTTGCATGTGCCACTCGCTCAGATAGCAATCTTCCACGTGTCCCTTCAATGCCAGCGAGCCTGTCTCCGTCCCATGTTCCTGTGCGAAACCGTGCATGGCATGCTGCCTACCCCGGCCCTCGGCTTCATGAAGAGAAACTTGCTCCTGCTGCTTGAAGATTGCACAGCCGATCCAGAATCCTGAGCCCCGGCAACCAGAAGGACAGGCTAGCAATGGCTAACAGCTAACAGCTACATCAGATGTAGTTGGATCAAGCTTCGAATTGAACTCTGCCTGCGCATCCGGCTCACCCTGCCATCCAGTCCCAAACGTTCACGTGGTCCCCTCGTCATTGCAGCATGTCTTGAACTGTTTCACATCAGGCCTCTGAGAATTTGCCACCGCGAATGGCTTCGAAGACTTCCTGGAGCCCAACAGTACACGGGAAAGCACCGCCAAGTCCGTACATCACTAAACATGAGCAAAATTGAGGAAAACCAGTCCCAGCTGCTGAAGCCTTAGGATAGCAGTGCGTCTCTGGAAGGAGGCTTCTGAAACTGAGCCACGGCACATGAGACCCGATCAACCTTGAAGTCATCGGACTGCCGTCAAACCCTCGAAGCAAGGCCTGCAGGCGTCCGTCGATGGGGTAGTGCCCGCACTGAGCCGCTTGGATAACGCTCGGCACCTGGGACTCGCAAGTTGCAACAACTGCTGCTGCTCCTACTCCTCCTCCCCTCTCGTCCTCCTCCTCATCCTCCTCCTGCTGCTGCTACTACTACTACTACTAGCCACCCC
>CAJNDV010001447.1:43862-80182 GCA_905221635.1 Symbiodinium sp. CCMP2456
TCAGCAGAAAACCTATTGACAGTACCAGTACCAGTAACGGTACTAGTACCACTACTACTACTACTACTACTACTACTACTACTACTGCTACTACGACTACGACTACGACTACGACTACGTCTACGACCACGACTACGACTACGACTACGACTGCTACTACTACTACTACTACTACTACTACTACTACGACAACTACTACCACCACTACCAGTGATATGCAACATGCCGGCCTGCAAGCACAACGGCACGCCCAGCTCGACACACGCCGTGTATATCGGATAGAACAAAGGGTCGTTGGCATACTTTTGCCACAGCCACGGCAGAATTCGCACTGCCACGAAGCCATGATTTTGGACCTGAGCAGAATACGGTCACCATAGCTGCACATGACTGGCGGAAACAGAGCGGAAACCATAGATTTGTGGCCTAAACCAATCCTCCGAAACCCTAACACTGCCACTGCCTGCCCGGTGGCAAAATTTCGAATCTCTTGCACGCAACGCACGGGATCGCGAATGTCTCCAGAAGCAACACCGAAGAAGCGACCAGGGTGGGCTGCGCAGGCCTTCCGCACATCCTGGCCGCAGCGGTGACTCTTGCAGCGGCACTCGCACTACCTGTTGAACCTGAGGCCCATTATTGCAGTAGTCTGTTTCGCTTCATGCTGAGCAGCTCCTCGTTGGAGATCATTGGCCCCTGTGGACTGTACCACGCGCTAATAAGGCCTGCCTCCACAAGTCCTGAATCCATGCTGCTCAAGGACATCTGCGTGGAGTAAATCGGATGTTCCTCTTGCTGGAACTGAACAGGGTCGAGGCGATTCCATCGCAGCAGCGAAGTGAAGATGTCATCAGTCATGAAGCGCTTCGTCGGGTGCTGCATCCACGCATCTACTGCTTTGCAGGAAGACGTCATGGCGACGGTCAGCGTCACCAAAGTAGGGTGCTGTTGTTAGCCACAAGGCTGCAGGCAAGTGACATTGGACATCATCAGGGCTGTCACAATTCCCATGCTCAACGGAACATGAATCACGATGTCGGGCCGCGTGCCTTGTGCAGTTCAACATCGAAAACGAATCCACAATGAAGATACAAGCTTCACTTCAGGAGTGCTGCTGAAGGTGCCCGTTCATGTATTTTTGGGTCAAAGCAAACATACTCTGATGCTCACCCACCCCTCGTCTAGCACTGACTGCGAAGCATCGACACGCCGTCGCACCTTCCAGGTTGCGACAGCAAAGTCCTCTTGCTGTCTTGGCTCTGGATGTCGATGAGGGCCTCTTGGTCAATCTGGAGGTCCATTGTCTCCTGCACAAGCAAAACGCACATTGCCTCCCGTCCAAGAGTCATCTGGCTTGCCCGGGTCGCCTGCAGCCAGTCTGCCAGTTTCGCCTTGCACCTGCGCTTCATTGCCATCCACCTGAAGTCTCAGAGGTCTGAACAGACCAGCAAGCTGCAGACGTGTGCTGCTCAACTTGTGGTGGAAGCCTTTGAAACATGGCAATCGCAACAATCGTAAAAAGTGCTCGTCAGCGTAATGGTTCGTCAATCTCCATATGCTTGACTCCAAGAGCGAAGAATCAGTTTCTAGACAGATGTGCATGTCACATCTGCAGCTGTGGATGTCTGGTGATTCGTGATCTCTTGGGCCTGGGCCTTTTTAGCACACGATGCCTATGGCAGATCGGTGCTTCTATGGGGCAAAGGGAGCTTCGTGTCACAGCTTCGATGTAAGCGGTCTGGAATCGGGTCATGCACTTGCTCCAAGCGGCTCTGCATGCAACTTTGGGTCCTCTTTGTGCTGCAGCATCTCCTGTTAGCTTGCCACAGCTAGTCGCTGCTTGTTCGTGAGGTGGCGGGCATTTGGAGTCACTGCGTCTGCACGATACTATCCCATTCGATGTGGTAGCTTCTCTTGGAACTATTCAGCGCCTTCAGAAGGGTCAGGTCTGTGAGCCACTTCTGGGAACCTAAGCTCGCATGCATGGGTTTTGGGCACAGACACATACTCGAGAAAACCAAAAAGGCTTCAACACAACTGTTAGACAAATGAAAACTGTACAACCCAAACGTTGTTGAGTGCCCCAGTGACAGCAGCTACCTTCCATTTCGACAAGCATAGGCACCTCACGCCAGTACCGAGCAAATACACTAGTCGGACCTATAATGCTTGCGCGCAGCCGTTGAGATGCGTCTTAAGGCATTAAAACCTTACTAGGCAACTCTGCCATCTGAGCGATGGGTGTAGATGTATTGTCTAGAGTTTTCAGCACCCGCGCTCGACGAGGTCAGGGGAGGTTTGTGGTGGCAACAAAGAAATTCAAGGCTCTTCTCGAGCCAGCTTCATGACTCATTACGAGCCTTGGCCTCATGACTGTCTAGATACACATGTCCATGCAGGGTAACAGCACGCTTGAATACGTGTAGGTTTTTGTTTATCGACGTGACACGAAGGGGTGCACATTGAGGGTGTCCGGAAGGAAGGCAAGAATTCGAAGTAATCCAGCGCCTGCAGTTAAAAAAGCTTGTGCGTGCGCGCATGTGTGTGTCTTTGTGTGTGCGTGTGTTACCGCATTGTCCGGTTGCTATCATACACACACACACCAAAACCTGTCGGAACCTGTAGCACGCCTGAGGCTGGATAACTTCGAACACTGCAAAAGTCCGCTATATACTGAAGTACCAGATGCAGCAGCAACAACAACAACTACTACTACTTGCTATTTGGAGCGGACTTTTCGTGCTGCGAACAGTGTCTGAGCCCAAATGGCAGTCTGAGGATTACTGTCTCCGAGGAACCTCTCCTACCCGGGAAGAGGCTACATGCACCTCGTGCCTACCTGTCCACTTAGAGGTTAACACATTCTCCGTACGGCAGCAACAACAACAACAACCACCAAGACGACGGCGACGACAACGGCAAAGGCACCGACAACAGCAATTGCAACGACGACGACTGCTACTACATCAGTGAACATCAACATCAACATCACACAACAGTAAAGCATGACTAAACACATCATGTCTACCATGCCCTCATGTAACTATACACGTAGCATACAGCTACTAGAACCAATGCTCCCAGGAGCCCAGATACTTGGTGAAGATGCCGCTGAGCGCGGGATTTGCACAGTGAATCCAGCGACGGGGGGTGACTCCGTTCGTCATGTTCACCTTGCAACTCTACTATTTTTGCTCGGCGCTACCGGGCTAAGGGCCTTAAGGGTTTGCTCTGGGCTCGTGGGCTCTAAGTCTGCTGCCTCCCTCTCACACCACACCCTGCGCTCCTCTAGAAATGCGGAAATATCCTCAGACCATCACGCGGCCTGGTTCCAGTGTTGGACAGTATCTTACCACAATACCCAAGTATTGGCTGGTGCGAGATTCGGCTTTCGGAATGCTTTGCTGCTTAGACCTTCTGTTGGGCTGTTGTGACAGTGTGAGAGTTTTCAAACGGCTGACTTAATGCTGCAAGAAACCTTCTGATATGTCCGGGCTGTACTGTTTCTATCTTACCCGATTGCTATGCAAAATATGATGAAATGTCTGATATGATTTTGAGTTATGCTCAGATGACCCGCTACTGCCATCTGCAATACAGGATTCAAGCTGTGCTTCTTGCATTGTTCCAGGACTGCATTGCAGACTGCAGGTTTTGGTCAATCCAACTGATGATGCATCTCATGTGAGCGTAAAACTCGCTCACATGACCAACCACGGTTTCCACATTCTCGCTAGTAGCAAGAGGCACCAGAAACCCCATATGCCCGTAGCATCATCGAACCCTCTGGCAGACTAGTGCACTATCTTGTTCGGCTCGCCGTTGTCGCAGCACCAGCAATAAAACTCGGGAAATGTCTCCTGCCAGTCAAAGGCAAGACGTCGGAGCACAACCCAAGCACCGTAGCGGAACATAGTCGACCTATTTCGTGACTATTTCGTGTCACCAAGCAGTGCAATCTTTTCCAGTGGATAACATCCTTCTTGATGATCTCGGTGTGGATGGCAGCCACACCGTTCACCTTGTTCGACCCGACAATGGCAAGGTTTCCCATGCGGATCTTCTTCGTCTCACCTTCCTGGCAACGACTCCAGCGAATCTATCATGGCCTTGCTACTGATGCGCCCGCCATTAAGTTGCTTAGATTTGTTGCTGAGGCAATGATTTGAATAAGAGACCATGCTACCAGTACCGATGCCTTTATGAAGGGGACAATGGCTGCGTGACGTTGACTGCTTCCAAAATCTTTTGACTACGACGATGGCAACAGGTGATGATGGTGGCAAGCTCAAGTATCATGAATAGTTCTTGGTCACCTTTGCCAAAAATCTCCGAGAGAAGAGTACTATGCTGCCTACAGGAAAGAATTCTCCTAGTGCTGGTGCTGCTGACCATGCATAATCTTGACCATCGGGTCACGACATGGCGACCTACCAAGTAAACTTTCTCTTGCTATTGCGCAAACTAGCCGAAGCCTTGAAAGGGACAAACGGTACAATTCTCAATGGACCATAACTGCAACCATTACGATTGCTACAGCAACTATGCTCAAGATGTCAACTACGACTGCGAGGCCTGCAAAAGCTGCAGCCGCAGCAGCAGCATTCTTGTTGCTGCTGTTTCGACATTGCTGTGCTTTTCAATTGTCGTTGCTGTTTTTGTCGTTGTTGCTGCTGCCGTTGTTGCTGTTCTTGCTGTTGTTGCTGTGTCTGTGGCTGTGGCTGTTGCTTATGCTGTTGCTGTTGTTGTTGTTGCTGCTGCCGTTGTGGTTGCTGTTGGTGTTGTTGTTGTTGTTGTTGTTGTGGTTGTGGTTGTGGCTGTTGGGGCCGCTGTAGGTTGTGTTGTGGTTGTCATTGTCCTCATCGTCGCTGTTTTGGTGTCGTTGTTGTTGCTGATGCTACTGGTGCCGGTGCTGTTCTCGTTGCTATTGCGAAACGAATGCATGATTTCGCCATGTCTTTTCCTGTTGTTCCCACTGCTGACCAACACCGCTGGCCTCAAATATGCTCAGCGCCTGAATGATGGGTCCATCGCCGTACCTCTGCCGCCCCGCAAGTCTGCATTGCTGCTGCCAAGAATGCTGCTGCCAAGAACAGATCGCAGGTCGCAGACACCAAGAGCACCTCTCTATCAACTGGCCGATCCAGACCCAGTTAATCCTCGGTGTTGCCATGAATGAGCAGAAGTGTGATATGGACCCATGCATACCGGAGAGAAGCATGTACAGTAGTTGCTTCCTCGCCGGCAATGAAGGAAATGAGAAGTGGCCTTGCAACCCAGGATCTCTCCGATGATTTGCACATGTCGGGGAAGAATCCTCTCCATCATCTCCACCGGCCACTTCTCCAGAGCCTGCCAGGCACAGCTTTGCTTGGCTGAAGCCGGAAGGGGCCAAAGGTTGCAATTGCAGCTTGCACCAAAGACGCAACACTCTCGGCGTTCAGCAGACCCGCGAACGCATGCTGGCGATTGAATCTGTTCGATGGTGTGATCTTAACTCTGTATTCCTCGGGAAGAGTGCAGCGAAAACCTGGCATGTGGCCCAGCAACCAGCGCATGCCAACGCAGCAGCGGAAAATACAAAGCAGACCAAGCCGACGCCCTTCAACCGGGGCATGAGACATGAGAACGCCCGCTCGAAGTTCTCTCGCACTTTCATGGTTGCAACGCGGCGTAAATGGCCTCGGGCATGACTGTGTGGTTCGTGTAGTTCAGGCACTTCCTGCCAGTAGCTCTTGCAACGTTTGACCATCGACTCGCTGTGGCACTGTGATGCTTCACGGGACGATTTTGCGCTCAATGCCTGGTGAGGTCCCAGGCTTCGTACCAATCCATCTGCTGCACGTCAACCTGCCCCGAAGGCTTTTGTCAGAAGTTGTTTAAGGGTCCAGAACTGCGCAAAGGAATGCTGTGAGAGCCGTGCCGCTTGAACTGAAGCACTTTCAAGCAGAACCCCAGGGCACCAGCAAGCGCATCATCTCCGCCACAGCGATGGTTGGATGGGTGTCGTTCATCTGTACGGCTACCTGCACTTGATCTCAATGAAAGCCCGAAATATGCTGCTTTCACTTACGTCAAGTGCATGCACACATCAAAAGGCAATTCTGCTTGACGTCGCCTTCTCGGGCAGCTCAGACCACTGGTAGCTCGGCCGCTTGATAAAGTCCCGGAGCACGTCCTGCATGGGGGAAGAATCTGCAAAACGTCGACTTGCATCCCAAATACTAGCAGCGGTGGGTGATCACAGCTCAAGGCACCAGCTGGCCAACTTGTGCTCACGATACGTCGCATCTCGGAGTCTGAGGTGTGCACATGTCCGCTGAAATTGGAATGGCTCGGTTTAGAAACTTGCAAGCCAAAATCTTCCGGACCTGGCTGCTCAGGGCTGGGAGTCGCTAAGCAGCGCTCACAAGAAGCAACTGAGCGAGTGGTGGCAGATTCTTGTCCTGGAGTGAAGCACTCACGAAGAAGTACTGCTGGCGCAGCCGAAGCTCCTTTCCCTCGTAGGTGGTATCCTGGTCGACCACAGTAGCTTCAGGATTTGTCTGGCCGATTTATTCCAAATTTGTGGGCAACGCATGCGAGTGCATGTAATAGGACGTTGGTTGCAGGACAACCCATGACCAGCAAACACCATGCAGCACCAGAGGTGCCCAGAGATGCGACGCCCGCGATTACGATCTCGTCACATGGCACACATTACGCAAGTCTACAGGCCACGACGGCAAAAAAGTATCAGAACCAAGCATCGTCGGGGTAAAGAACAGCAGATAAATCCTCTGCCCTCCTCCTTTGGTCGATTGCGTTGGAAAACTGGGCACTGTTGTAGGCATCCAGGTCGAACTCCTGTCACACTGCCCCAGGAAAGCTCATGGAAAGCAAGACCTTGAACTGGAGTCTGAAACCCGATCTAGAGGACGATCAGGAGCCCAAAGCCCACCCTGAAAAGTTGATAGTGCCTTGGACGGGCAAGCACGCCACAGCCGAAGGTTGTTCGTGTTGAAGGTGTCCTTTGATTGCGTGACGACAAAGACAAGTCGCAGATTCCCAATAAGACCATCACCACATATCACCACTGATTATGCCAGTCGAGTCAACCTCTTGCGTGCAGGCTTCAAAGCCGGGGATGGGATTGTCATAGGCCATTGCTTGCACGATCTCGCCACCGACCCACCTTGAAAAATGATTTTTCAGGGGGTGCTCATGCCTGTGCGCCAGAACTGGGCCTCGAGAGCTTCTGGCCGTTTACCTCCGCTTCCTGAGTCGCCCAACAAAGGGCATCAATGGGCATACAATGGGCATACTGTCACTAACACCTCAACTCAGCACATGTTTGACTCCGTGGTTGGACCCTGCTGGGCCTCCACGTGGCCATAGAAGCGGATTGGGTAAGTGACATCAGGACGAGGGATCTCGAAAGGGCATCCATCACCTGCCAGGCGCAGCAAGCCTTCAACCCGATGAGTTCGCTCGTGGAGGATAAGGCTGCGGCCAATCCAAAAGTCTGGCTGCTCCACCTGGCGCCCGTTCCTGACAGTGACTCGCCGGTACGGTCGGGCAGTACAAGACACCAACCCGAGCAAAAGCACTCGATCTGCTGCTTGAACATGCCGTAGCTGTAGCGGATGCCGTAGCCCCAGCAAGGAAGCGACCTGATCCGAATGTCTGCCGACACTTTGTAGATTCTGCTGGATCTGCTGCACCGCTGTCTCAAAAAGATGCATGAAGATTGGGACGTTGCCGCGTGCTATCCGAGCGGCATCGTGGCCATGGAGTCCAAGAAGCACCTGCATCTTTGCCGCACTGAGACTCCTCGATCCTAAAACACCCTTCTTTGCATCAGGACTTCTTTGCAGACATAACATCCGAAACACCAGATGCGGCTTGAGCTGCGCGGCGAGACGGCCCAGGCCACCGTTGCCCAAGGCCGGATCTGCTTCCTGCGAGAGGAGCTCCTGAAGCACAAGGTATCCCAGCCACCCCAAGCTGCATGATAGTATTGTATAGTAGTATAGTATGTACAGTATTCAAAAGCCACCTTTTTGGGTTACCCTGATGCTTTTACGAGCAGCACCCCGTAAGTCAGCTTATGTCAACTGGGGGTCATCCCGCAGCTAGCGTTGACCCTGACTTCGTGAGGACTTCCGAAAATGTCCTCCAGCTGGATGCCCAGATCCATGAACGCCTCCTGCCGAAAATCGCCGAGGTGAAATTGCTGCAAGCACTGTAAGATACAGACGAATCTATCACCACAAGTGCTCGTCTCCCGGAAAGGTCGCTCAAGATCCAGGTTGGCAATGGCATTTTGCATATGCCGCCCGATCAAGTACTCTGCAGACAAGTAGTAGCCCCTGGCAGAATCAACTGCTCGCGACGACAGCCGCGGCAAATGGCCTAGTCATTGTCATATCATCGAGTGGCCTTTTGACATCCTTCTCCCGGTAATGTGCCTCGTTTGGTCTAATTTGTAGTTGCTTCCCCCTAACATTGAACCCCCTTATTTAAAAACCTCCCGGCCCCGGGATTTCGCGGTTTCGGGCCCGCAATTGAAAGTCAATTAACAATGTTGGGGGGGGCCAGGATTGTATTAGTCAGTCAGGGCATAGGGTCTAGGGGCTTAGGGCTCAGGGTTTAGGGGCTGAGGGCTTGGGGCTTAAGGTTGAGGGCTAGGGCTTTAGGGTTTAGGACTCATACCCAGATGTGCCGAAACCCCCCCTAATATAAAAACCAAACCGCCGGATTCCAGTGTTTTTTTTGGGGAGGGTTCCTTTTAATATAAGGTGGAAACGATTAGTTTGTGTGGATTTCATGGCAAGAAATGGCCAGGTCATGCCAGCGTGACCTACCATCCCTAAGCCAACCATAGCTGGTCAGCGACCCCACGAACCCTTTCGAAGCAATCTTTGGCTCCGGGCTCGTGTCGGCCGGTTGCGCGATAAAGCTGAGGCGCTTCTGTGTCATTGAGGGACTCAACCAGGCGGTCACGGAGGGCAAACCCAGCAGCGCGGTAAGCATCCTTGCAGTTTGCGCACTGTTGGAACGAACAGTCAGACAACGGCTGTCCGTTTTCTGGCATCTGGCAATGAAATCAAGATGGGCACTCAACAAGCACGGAAGTGACAGCGTGTGCCTTGGCGTAAGCAGAGCCCCGCAACGGCAACTACTCACGATGCAAAGTCCGACAGCCGGAAGATGTTTTGGCCAGAGGGTCCACCACAAAAAACCATGTTCAGACACCACCCTTCTTTTGTTTAGAAGGAGAGGGGCAGGGAGGGCCTCTACCACCAGTAGAAAGCAAACAGCTCCCTGTAGGTCCTGCATTCTGAAGTTGAATCGCGTGCAGGCGAGAGAATACTCCAGATGTCGGGCGAAGGACTTCTTGATGGAGTCTTGATCGTTCGGCTCCTTAGCACTGGTGCGACAAAGCTGCGAGCTCCCCGTGGCCGGCAGGACTGAGACTCCAGCATAATGCTCCATCAACTTCCAGAGTTTCGCCATCTTCTCCTGAAGCAAGGATGCAGTCAAGAAGAAGCAACTGGAACAAAGAAGCATCTGGATCCTTTCTGTAGTAGTGAGCGTCGTTGCAGCACCAAGTCCCCGAATGGCTGCTGGATCGTGTCGTCATAACAATGTTTGCGCTGATGCTTCTGAAACATCCCTTCAAGCACCTCACCACCAGGTTTCGCTGCTGCCGGCATCGGCCTGCTGAGACGACCGTGCTGTCTCTATTGCTCCACAGCCCACACCGCAACCGTGTAACGGAAGATATGTGCCCTTGACCGGCGACATGTGTAAGAAGAAATCCTGACTGCCGACAGACCTCATTCCATGGAAGGTATCCAGCCAAGACTTTCTACAGACTGGCATGTCTAGGCACGAAACTGTTCAATGCTGCGCCTTGCCTTCGAACCGAGTTGTCCAACATGGAAAACCTGCAGCTTCGTCACTATTGCCTTTCCTACCTCCTACCTCGAACTTTCCACTTCCTGTTACTTCCTACTTGCTACAGCCACTACAGCGGCTACTACTACTGCTGCTGCTACTACTACCGCTACTACTACTACTACTACTACTACTACTACTACTCCTACCACTACCACTACTACTACTACTACTACTACTACTACCACTGCTACTACTACTACTACTAATAATAATAATAATAATATATAATAATACTGCTACTTCTTATTCTACTACTACTACTGCTACTACTACTACTACTGATGCTACTACTACTACTGCTCGTACTACTACTACTACTACTACTACTACTACTACTACTACCACTACCACTGCTACTACTACTACTACTACTGCTACTACTACTACTACTACTACTACTACTAGTACTTCTTCTACTACTACCACTGCTACTACTACTACTACTACTTCTTCTTCTTCTACTACTTCTACCACCGCCACCACCACCACGCAAAAAGCAACAACACCAACACCAACACCAACACCAACACCACCACCGCCGCCAGCACTACCACCACCGCTACTGCTACCGCAACTCCTAGTACTACTGCCACAACTAACTACCACCATCGCCACCATTGCTGCCGCCACCGTTATTCGCTACCATTACTCCAGTACTACCATACCACCACCACGACTATCACGACGACGGCAACGGCGACAACGACTTCTGCTGCTGCTGCTGCTACTGCTACTCCTCCTCCTGCTGCTCTGCTACTTTCCGGGACATTACCACAGTGACACCACTGGTATCATTATGATTGATACAGCAATGCCGCTGGTACTATCCCTGCTGGCATCATCGCTATGGTGATGCGGCTCATAATCAACATCGCAAACATCGTTGACATGGTCGTTGCGGCCACCAATTTTAAGAGTCGGTGCAGAAGGCATTGCATTACCATGCCCTCCAGATCACCTCACTTCTTGCAGATTGGTGACAGATTTTGTGAAGAAAGCACGGGATGACCGTAATACTGTCATACGTACAACTGGCGGTCGTCGTCGAAGCTTGTCCGTAAGGACTTCCTATACGAGTGCACAATGTCGAAGTAATGTGTCAGCTGGTTATCTGTACATTCACATGAGTGACAACCCCACACACACACACAGACACACACGTCCGACTCAGCGTACATATGTACTAGAGATCATCCCCACCTTAAGGAACCCTGTCTGATGTCTGTCTATCTCTCTCTTTCTTTCTGCTGGGCTTAGGGGTCGGCGTCCCCGACCCTCAGGCCATCGGCCCGCCCAACCACTCAAATATTATTGAGTGGATGGCTATCTCTCTTTCTTTCTTTCTTTCTGCCGGGCGTAGGGGTCCGTTTGCGGGACCCTCAGCTCTCTCTCTGTCTCTCTCCTGTGTCTGCCATGCTTGTACAGTGGCTCCATTGCGGGTTGCACAGGGTCTCGGTGAGATTGCAGAGGGATCCTATCTCTCTCCAGAGGGATCCTATGAAAAAAGAGCTTTCTGCTGCGATGGCGAATTCCTGGGCTGACGCGACAGTCCGACAGCAAGACGTGCGTGCACGAGGATATAAACGTTCAGGCACTGCCAGCCGCAGGAGCCCTGTGACTTTTGACTCTGTGTGTCTGGGCCGTGTGTTTAGTCCCGGGAGGCCGGGGTCCGACATGGTCTACCTTAGCTCGCCCCTTGGACCATACACACCGCTGTAGTCAAGCGCTCTGACGAGTACAAGGTATCTCCAACCATCGGGCGGTGGAAACCGAGCAGTGGGACATTTTTGTTCATGTAACCCAACGACAAGGCTGAGACGGTCAGGTTCCTAGTCCTATAGCATGCAGAACTGGTCTGGTGCACAGCGAGAACAGAGCGCTCCGATCGGTATTCTTGCGCCCAGTAGCGAAGTCTTGCGCTTCATCTCAAAGCCTCGTCAAGGCTGCTTCTAAGCCTTTTTTTGGACCCGTGCTTGCTTCTAAGCCTTACTCTTACTTGCAGAGTTCTTGGCGGCTTTCAGCATGATGATTCAATTGCAGTCGTGGCATTCGGCAAAATTAGACTGCCCATGCCCGAGCATCTTCTGGCCGGTTGCCCCCGGAATTCTTTCAGAAAGCATGCGGCAACAACAAAATCCGCTGCCCGAACCTTGAGCCAAGCTCACGAATTGCAGCAAAGCCAAGTGTTGCAGGCAAGTGTGCGCGGCCTGCATTGCTCGGCGACCACACGCCACTTGTGGTCATGACTCCAGATGGGCAGATGGCCCGCAAGTTGTGGGTTAATAAAACGTGAACAACCCCAACTGAAACGGCTGCGGGTCTGCACAACCCAAGGTCCAGAAACTACACAGCAGCACCGAGCAGATGTGGCTCCTCTCCACAAACCAAACTGGAGTCTAAGCCTATAGTTGACTGTCCATGAATCTATCTCCAACCATTTATCAATCCATTTATCCATCCATCCATTCATTTATCCATCCATCCATCTGTCTGTCTATCTACAGTACCTTTTTATATATCATGACATGTGTCCTTCCAGTCAACATCGATCGTGCCTTCCTTGGACTGACGATGTACGGTACCGACAAATGCTAGGTGCTCAGAAGCCAGTTCTAATTACAGCATACCACAACACCCCGAGTAGCACTGGCTGCAGCAAGCTGCAGCCGTCTTGTCGTCCCAATCTTTCCAGAAGGCCATCTGCACGGTGCGGCCGGCAACAATGCTCCCTGCGCTGCTGCCAACCTGCGGCTTTGCTGGAGAAACTGCACATCTCCTCCCGCAACAGAACATGTGGGCGGTTGTCAAAATTAGGGTCCCTTTTTGGGTCCTTATTATAATACAGCACCTATTACTTAGGGTACCCCAAAAGGGACCATAATATTGACAACCACCCATGTAGTTGTACGAAAAATGCATTACTTGGAACACACAGGTGCTACGCACACAAGCAGACAGGCAGACGGACAGACACCACACACACACACACATGTGCACGCTCCCTCGCTCTCTTCTGCCACGTCGCATAAATCGCACCAGCATCCATGGCATCGAAGACCAACTGATCGCCGCCTAGCTGGATTGCATTCCAAGCACGTACGCCCGACAGGAACCATGTACTTCCGCGGGCAACATCTCTGGAGTCTGAACATGTTCAGTGATGGCAGTACACACCCCTACATTCTGCAATTGATACATCTTGCTGAAGGTCTCCCATATGTGATGCCAGCTTGCCGAAACACCTGGACACTCGGGTATCCGATTCACTGAGCCAACAAACCAAGCGCCACTCTCAGCTCTTCGCAGTTACAGTTTGCAGATGTAGCACGCAGCAGTTGCACAGACACACTGTGAGGGTTGAGATGCGAGCCCGCACCCACTACCGGCAAGATGCGATGCGGCTAATTCTCGTGCTTAGGTTTCTGTTGTGGGAATTTCTGCACCTTCGTTGAAGTGGCCTGAGGGCAAACCTGGCCCTGGCACAGAGCAGATTCAATTCAATGGCGAGGCTCTTGTGTTGGAACCCCATTGTGCTTGTTGTGATTCTGCCAGTATGACGGGGAAGGTCGAAGAAGGTGGGTCATGCGTCAGACTCTCTTTCACACGCCCAAGGCGTGGGGGAACCTATGACTTTTATGATACGATGGTTCTAATGGTTCTACTGCTGCCTGCCAGCGGTACTGTGCTGCCACTTCCCGAACAGCCACGACGACGACTATCGATCCGAGTACTGCTACCACTACGAGTAACCCACCAAAACCGCCGACAACAGTCCGCGCTGGTATTCAAAAAGCCGTGAAAGATGCTTTCCCGTTGGACAGGCCTGAGTCTCTCAGATGGTGCCGCAAAGCATACCTGCATCGATTGCTACACGTCGAAACCTGTTACTCATCTAAAGACCCTGTTGCCAGCACATATGCTTGTTTCACTTTGCCTTTGACCTCTAAGATATGCGCGGTCCAACTAGCAGGCACTTCCTTGCAGCCCCAAGCGACGTGTTGCCCATCTCGGCCCAAACCACGTCTACTTTTCCCAGCGCAGCGACGGCTTTCTTGAGGTCATCCCCTTTGATGTACCTAGCATGCATAAAGCCTTCCACAGGCGTCTGAAGCGGAGTTGACGTTGGAACAACTGGGCTTCCAGCTCAACGTCGATCACCTCCACACGGCTCAGGCCAAACTCACCTGGGAGGGTGATAGTCCGACAAAGGTCGGAGGTGTCGTAAGTTTAGTTTAAGGTTGCACTGATGATTTTGACAAAAAAAACCGACTGTCTGAAAGTATTCGCTGTTCTCCTTGTGGCACCAACAGTGCAAACCAGCAAAAACTCGCCTTGTTCCAGGTGATGCTCAGCTAGCGACGCAGCAGAAACACACCATCCAATCTCACTCAAGTGGTTTCCGAATTGTCGAACGGCATGGAGTATCAAAGTGATTACTGCACAGTTTGGACATGCTGGGTGGGGAAGAAGGGGAAGCAGCACATGTTCGAACACACGGCCACGCTTTTTTCCACATGGTTCACAAGTCATGTTTCGGCCAACATAGGCCTACTAAACTTAAGTTTGGAGAGCCCGATGTCGATTGGATGCACGGATGCAGCTCACGAAGACATAGTGCCGTCGTCATGAAAGCCCTGTCATAAATACATGTGCTGAGAGTGCTGGAGCTGCATTCGGGCAGGCATCCCTTGGTCAGTCCTGCTTGAAGGAACTGAAGCTTGCAACTCTTACGGGTACAAGCTTTCTGTCTCAGACAGATGCACCCAAGTAGTTGAGGTTTGCTCGTGCCAAACCTCTTGCAGAATGCAGCACACCTCGCGGCAAAGTGCTCAGCAGCCACAGCTTCCTGATGACGGCTGCCAAACGAGCTACTAAGCCGAGTGCGGGCCCGTCCTTGCAGATAAGTGCAAGTAAGTGCCTGGTTGTCTCCCTGCAAACTGGAGCCACTAAACGTTAGGAAGAATCTGTTCAGTAGACGGAGTGCATTGGACGAGCCACACGCTGCCTACCCTTGTGTACTAACCCTGCCTGACAGAGACCAAGAGACTTTCGCACGACCAAACTAATGACTGGTAAGACCTTGATGGGAAAGGGTAGCCGCGACCAAAAGAAACTGTCAGCCGGGAAGCAAGGATAGGCAGCATGATATGAAAAATGATTTCCAGTCCGCCAACAGCCCCAGCTCATGCCGGCAATCACAACACCTCTCTTTCATCCAAAACACTTTTTCTGTTTTTAATTTAAAAAGGCACAGAAGGCCTCAGTTTGCAAGCTGCGGGCGGACCCCAAAGTCTGAAGTCGGAAGCTGGCGGAACAGCACGGCGGAGCCCCAGCCACTGTTTGCACATCTTGTACCAGGCCACTGGGCCCTAGGCCATTTTCTAAGCTTCTCAAGGCCTGGAAAGGATGGCGATGCAATGCGGAAACATTCGGAATGGCCAGTGGCAGAGCTCCCCACGTGCTTCCCTAGAGGGAGTTATTTTCTATGTGCGGGTCCTCCATGAGGTCCTTTAATTCGCCATCAGTACAACTCGCACGCAAGGAGTTGAAATATACCACCTCGGCTACAGTGCGCACTGGCGAAGATGGGCCCCCTATGTTCCCTTCGTCTTCGTCGGCTGATTCCCTGATTTCTGGGGGGGGGGGGGGGGTCCGAAACCTGCAGCCTCATCGGCCACGCGACCTGCATTCGCCTTCAGAGTGCGGTGCTCGCTTGGGGCAATGCTGACCCAGGCACTATTTTCCTGAAGTCTTCCTGCAGAGTTTCAGCCTCCTGCATCCGCTCCCGGAAGCCTCCACAAATTCTGACAAACTTGTCATCGATGGACTCACCTGCAAAACCGTGTCCGAGGACTCGGGCTCGCATGGCGAGGTGCACAGACTCTCAAACCTCTGCTGCGGATGGGGCCTGATCCTCGATGAGCTCGCGGATCCCTGGAAGGACTTCTGGTCCTCTGAGTCCTCTGTCTCCCGCAGCTTCGTAGATTCGGCTTGGGCACCTCCTGGGTCCAGCCCGTGCCTGCAAGGAAATCACGACAGAAAGCTTCTTCTGTTTCTCCTACAGCTTGCAGCATCCGCGCAGGATCTATTGACGACAGCTGCATGTCGGCGACCACATGCCAAGCAAAAACATGATTAATTCGAGGGCACATGACCTGCATAGGTGGAGACGAGCTGATCCACCGCAGCTCTTGCGAGCTCCTGCCACAATAGTAGTTCAGAGAACCCGATGTGTGTGGCTTACACATTGATAGTTCTCAAAGCTGGAAGAAGCGGGCAGGGTCTGACAAACTCCGCTGGAGGCTCAGAGAAGTAGTAGCCCCGTTATTGCGAGTATCGAGAGCTTGGACAAATCGGTGGCTGAACTCTAGGCCGACTAATCCTGCAGCCCTCAAAGTGCCCCATATGGACCTCGGGGCCAAGAAACATCTTTGCGATGTGAGTCGTGAGTGCAAGATGAGTTTCAAACCCTGCATCGAAAGCCTCTGCTCGGGCGAGATGCAGACGAAGCTGGTGGTCGATTCGCCTCGGCTGTGACGGCTCAGAGCCAATGAGGCCGAAAGGTTCATGCCGTGATCAGTGGGAAAGGGCCGGTATGCATGCGTGAACATCGTTATGTTCACGTGCCACAAAGTGTGCAGTTATGGACACCCTGCGAGTACATGTGGCCACTTAAGGTTGAAGCCTCTCAGAACTTGTAGATGCTTGATTTGCTCTTGCTGCCTCAACACCTCGTGTCTAGTCACAGCCTATTATGCGGCTACCCCTGATCGGGCTAACTGCCCGTTTGCATTACTGTGTCTCTACAGTAGACCACCACACGAAGAGATACTAAGAGTGCCTTCACTCCATCCCGAAAATGGGTCGACTGCAGAACTTCAGATTCTTGTGAGTTAACGCCATTTGCCTACTCCTTGTAGTTTTGGTCAGTCTTATTGTCCTACGTAGGTAGCTGGTTTCACGCAGTCTGGACGTCGGATTGACCGGAAAAGCGGTCAAAGGAAGTCGCTACGCAACCTTTTTCCATCTCCAGCGTGTTGCAACAGGTGTCCTCGGTGTAGACAGCGTCGAAGCACTCGGAGGAGTTGCCAGAACCGCAACATAAGATGCATGCGTTCTTGACACCAACGTTTGTATCTTTCATGACGCCTCCCGTTTCTGTTAATGCATTCTTGGGGTGCCAACAATCCGGAAGTTTCAACGGCAAACAGCGGCGCAATGGATCTGCCAGTTCTGACACAACGTGCGGATGGAGATCTACATGGCCATCAAAAGATCCATGGTCCTCATCGAGGAAACGACGCAAGTCATCCAATTTGAGCGGCCAGAAGGTTTTTGGCAAGCACTTCTCTAATCCAGGGAGCAGATCGGCCACAACATTCTTCATTGTCATCTTATCCGCTTCGCTGTCGAGGAGCTCGTGGCAGACAACAGCAAGAGTGGCAAAGCCAATGGGACAGGAGATCGGATCGAGATCTGGCTTTAGAACCACGCCGCAATTTCCTTCCTTGAAACTCATTCCCCGTTCGACCTCGCCTGGCATCAGAAATGTCAAAAGATGCAGCCAAAGATTGTTTCCGAAGTCGCAGGGACAGCTCCGTGTCAGCGTGTCCCACTTCTGGGACGGAACCTTGCTATCGGTCTTGACCGTCAGCCGGCCCTTGGCCGCCTTCTCAGATGGTAGGTGCTCGGCACACTCTTCCCAAGCAAGCTCGTGGCTGCAGAATGGCTGCGCCTGGCCCTCATCGGCCCGGCCGATGGTGGCAGCAAATGCAGCAAGAACGACAGGAAGGAGACGAAGGATAGCAACAGAATGCCAAGCGAACAGCAACTGAGTCAAGCCCATTGCTTCCACAGGCTGCAACATGTAAACCGATCACATGAACAACACGCACTTCACCTATATACGTAAGGATGCCCACACCTTAGCCCGCCGATGACCTCGGCGCTGCTGAATATGGAATTGTAAAGGGATGCCTACCTCCACGCACTTGCTGCTTTACCCACATCGGTATAGTGGTCATCCTGCGTGCGGAGAAAATCCAAGATGGCAAGTTGGCCACTCGCACATTTCCGCTTCGGGACAGGGAGAATGGCACCGGTTACTCCACTCGTCGTGAAGGACAAATGGGAACCCTCACACCTTGAAGCCATGCAAGTGAAAAAAATCAACATCTGAACATCTTGGGCCTCGGAAGCAACATCTCTATCAAAGACAGACTGGCCTGCTGACATCAGAGTTTGGGACCATGGTGGACCATGCATTTGAATTTGGGGCAAGAGTGCGGCCTTAGGTCTTAGGCGGACCATGACCCAAACCCTAAAGATGCACCCTAGCGGCAGACTTTTCTACTGCATTGCCTTGCAGGGAAAGACTGCGTCTCAAGGCTGGTGCAGCCTGCCGAGCTCATGATATTTTCAAGTGGTGCCCCAGGATACCATAAGCATTCCAACAACGAAGCGATTCACTGACCTAGAACTGAACAGTCGTAGGTATTCTGTGAGTTCTCAACCAAACAATAGAATTCAAGAAGCCTTAACAAATCCAGAAGTATAACATATCTTTCCCAGGCCAGGCTGCTGCACGGAGTCCAGCGCCGGATTTAAGAAACTACGAGGCTCCTCCTGGCTGAAGACGGTCCTTCAAGGGGTTTCACGTCTCAGTGACTGCTCTGGGACTCTGGGGTGTTGTTGTCTTAGTAAACCTAAGCTGGCTCGAAGAGTGACTCCGAAACGAAGGGCTTTCACATGTCGCTTGCAGGACCCAGGTTTGGACTCGATGAAGAGTGGGCTGACGAGTCTAGAACCGCTCCATTCAGTTCTTCGCAATACAGAGCTCGCGCCGGTTCAGGAATAGGGCTTCAAACAGGGGTGCACAAGCACCAACTCCTGAGCTGGCAAGAGACAGCAGTGACTCAGTATACACAGGATCGATTGCCCTCTCTTTGCAGAACACGTACTCATAAGGTCATTAAGGCCTCTGTTGCTTCAAACATGCTTCCTGGCTCCCCAGGTGGCTCACATGCTTGGCAACTTCACACATGCTGCGGCGCCTGAGTGAATCCTCTGTATGATGATTTTGCAGCCAGTGCCCGTTGCTGATAGGATCGTCTGCTTGGCCGACCTTCCAGACTGCCTGCCATCACGTTCCGTCGGGGCTACAGTGCCACAGCTCAAGCAGTTGGATTGTAGACCTCATGCGCTCAGCTCACCCAACTTGCATACAGGAGGCCTCCGGCTGAGACCCTAGCTTGAATTCCATCATGGCTCGCTGCTCCTTGCGGTCATGTTCATCGCGATCTTTCTGCAAACTTGCAAAACTGCAGACACAAAGTGCTAGGGCAGGGGGCCGGTGCAAGGCGCTGAGTTTGGGGTGGCTCCTGCAGCATTTCTGTGTGCTGGTCCAGGATTGAAAGGACCTGCCACTCAGGCAGAATTAAGCAGTGAAGTGAGCCACAAGCACCTACCAGGCCCAATATGCAGCAAACGAAGAAGCAGCAAAGAAGCAGCCGTAGCAGCTCAAGCTGGGCACACAGCGCCCTTGGGCAAAGATATGAGGGTGTGGAGCTTAATAGCATTACCAACGCAGAGGCCAAAGGCACTACATCACAGTCATCCCCTTCGCTCCTAAACTACAAAGACCTGAAAGACACGGTCGAGCCCAGGACGCCAGGAATCGATACTATGCAGAACGCTGAATACTATAGACTATAGACTTGACCCTGCTTTGCTGATCCACCTCCTGGCGTAGAATCTTTCCTCGGTACAAACCGTGCTTCCGGGGAGTCAAAAACGGCTTGACTCCACTTCAAGCATTCAAAGCCAGAGCCCCAGGCACCTGAGACAAACGAACGCATCTCGACAAGTCAAGCAAAGCTGCGAATCTCCATGACGGAGTAGCGCACGAGTGAGTGCATAATGATGGGCTCGCGCTTGAAGAAGGTCCCCAAGCTCGAGCAAAACTCCAGGTATGACACCTCACCAGAGCCGTCCTCGTCCAAGACATAGAAGATGGACTCTAGATCGTCTCGCTTGATATCCATCACATCCATCAGCTTCTGGAAATCGTTCAGCCTGTCATAACCCTTCAAGAGCTCTTGATAAGAGATCATGCCATTTGCATTGATGTCCATCCCGGCACATAGCAGGACCAGATCCTCCATGCTCCTGCTGCGCTCGGCTTCCTTTTGCTGGAGTTTCTTGGCATGATCGTTCTCCCGCGCCTCTGCTGCCCTTTCGACAATGACCTGGGCACTAGGCAGCAAGATTCTTTACAGGGATCATAGGGATCTTCTAACCTGCCACCGCAAATGGCTTTCGCTACTCCAAACGACACGCAAGACGTGCAGTTTCTTGAAGCATCGTAGATTTCGGGAGTTGTGCTGTCTGCCTGCGTCTAGCACTCTGTGAACCTGGCAAGGACTCACGAACAAGAACATGACTTCCAACATGCAGGCAAGTGTGAGGCAACAACACAGCTGACCCTGAACCCTAAGCCGGCGCCCTTGAGGGATTCGAAGCTTTGGGATGCTCGTGTTGGACCAGATGCCATTCCGACTGAGTCCCTGGCCGCGAGGATCAAGTTCATCAGTCCCACGGATATGGTCAACATGATGGCGAAGAGGAGGATTGCAGTTCCAGGAGCACGCTCCTGTGGCCACATGCGCCCGCTATGACATTTGGAACAACTTCTGGGTGTCACTTCGAAGCCCTTGCAACCAGTGACAGAACAAATGTCTGCTAGCCACCCTCCCCCGGTGGCAGTACTACTTAATCTATATTGTGAAGCCTGAACCACCCTTAGGAAATATTGAGACCATTTAGATTGGCGTATAATCAGGAGTCCATAAGCGGAAGAGTGCTTCGTGAAGTCATACAAAATCCTTGAGTCCTTGAGGTCTACACGTGGACCGTTCTTGCCATCCTATCAACGGCGATCCCCAAAACAGCTAGTCGATCCGAACTTCGGAGCTCACGAATTGCACATGGGTAACGAGCTATGAATACGCCAAACAGGCAACGACCACCAAACCTACAGGTACTGTGGAAGCCAGCGGGGCGGCCAAACAGTGGCAGCCCAGGTTGGCCCTGCTGCCAAGCGTCGACAAGCGGGATGGAGATCGCGCCCCAAGAATCTCCAGCAACTATCTGCTGGAAAATGGTCACAGAAGCAGAAAAGATGTCAGCAAAACCTCTTGAGCATCGTTCGCACGTCCCCGGAAAGTCAATCACAGAAGCAATGGGGTGTAGTATCTCCACAGACACCACTGCCCAAACCAGAATCATCACAATAAGCATGATGGCCCCAAAAATGATGGCTTTCAGCGATGAATATAGACCGCCGATTAGCATGTACAGCTCCGGCACGGAAATAAAAAGCCGCACTGCTTTCCTGGGTCTGTTCATCTGCTGTCAGCCCTAAGCCTTAAACTTACAAGGCTTGAAACTCGAGCTTTACCTGTCGTGCTATGTTGCTCCAAGGCTCAGTACGCGAGCTATCCTTGACAACCTGAGCAGGCTCAAATTCACTGTATCTGCCAGGGCCAGCTGAAGGCAGCCAAGGAGGACTGTCGTGAGGTCCACCACGTTCCAGGAACTGCAGAGGAAACGGGCTCGTTCCACATAGACTCGTGCCACGCACTCCGACACGTAGATCACCTCAGCCGAAGATGCAAGAACAAATCGCACCTGCAGGAGATCTTCTAGTCTACCCGAGTCTACCTGCAAAAGCGTCGGGGTGTTGCACTCCAAGGGGCGATGAAAACAACCTCTACGATTCCAAGCCAAAGGATGGAAGAACTTCGAGTTGGACACTCGAAGTACTTGTCGGCATAGTGCGGGTAGCACGTTGCGTCCGCATCTGCCTGCCCAGACATGATGTCGGCCACTGGGGGCACTCGGCAGAAGACTTCTAAACACTTGCCTACAATCGCACATGTGCTCAAAGCATTCCACATGGGCAGGTGCCTCTGGATGACCCTACAACCCGAGCCGAATCCACACATGTGCAGACTGTGCAGCAAGCAAAAGCTTCTTCTAAGTCGCGGCTTCAATGAATAGCATGATCGCCGCAGCCACTGAACGCAGCGCTGCGCCCTCCCAAACATGCGAGGCCATGCCCTGCCTCTATCAGGATAATTGCGAAGTTGAACCTTGGTCTGCTGGGCTTCTGAACTTCTGAGGACCTCGACCATGCATCACAACAAGCCCTCCGGCTGAGTCCGGCAAGCAGCAAGACAACGAGACCAATGAAAATCTCAAAGTTGTGAGAGAAAAGGAGCCTTGGCCGGAGAACTTAAGCGGGCGGTGATGGAGTACATATTTGACATGGGTTCTGGACATTGGGCTTTGGAGCCTCAGCGCTTGTGGCTTTCTTGAGCGGGCCCCGTATTGCGCACATCCCTTCTCGACTCCAGTTGATGGTGCCCTTGTGTTTGGCATTCTTCGTTACTGCTGGAACTGTTGACAGGATGCATTGCGGTCGTCTTGCCTGTCCTGATTGAAACCGATGCCATTGCATGTCGTCGTCAAGTAGCGGCATCATACGGGCAGATGCAGAAGGCAGAAAGGATGCTGACTGCGGGAAATCTTTGTCAGTGTATGCACTTGGGCAGCTTCTACTTCTCCATCATGTTGGACATGCAAAAGGACCGAATCCCCTGTCCCCGTTGTACTTCTGACAACATTCACCAGCCCGATTGTCTAGGTTCCCTTACTCTCCTGTCTCAAGATCTTGGTCGCCCCAAGCCTGCTTGCTCGTGTGCAGCGCCTCTATTTCCGAAACGTCATGACCTTCAAGCATCCCCGTTTCGCCTGCAGACTTGTGATAGCTCACAGTTCAGTGTAAATTCGATGCAACATGCCCGCTTGCTGAAAGATGACAGCAAACTCACAACGATAAGCAGGAAATGTAAATCACTGCCATCTAACGGCACGACCCGCCCAGCAAATTGCTACTCAGCTGCTGTGGCTAGCCGAAACATCATCCCCGCCTCCCGCAAAGTATTCTAAAACCCCTTTTAAATTGCGTAGCTGGCTTGCTGCTACTTGCTCTATGCTGCAACGAAGGCAGTATGCACGAAGCAACTTCCGATAGTTCACCTCTTCGAATTCGAAAGCTTGCAGACAGCAACTGTGCAGTTCGGATCCTGCTTGGAGACCATATTTGATTGCCGGCTTCCTCATATGCACAACTCAACTGCACTACCAGGAACGCCGGAGTCTGGCTCGTTTCCCAAAAAGACTGCAAGAAAAGATGGCTTCTGATGTATCAGAATGACAGCAGAAAGAACAGCAACGAGAGCAGCAACTGCGAGCAGTAGCCGCAGAAGTATCAGAGCCAGCCGCGCCAGCAACAACAACAACGACGACGACGACGCCAGAAGCGATTACAACTTCGACGCTGCCACAACATGACGATGACAGCCAAAACACCAGACTAAACAAAATCAAAGAAGACAACTAATAATGTCGTGGTGGACATGGCGCCCTCATCAGCCCGCGCCGCCTTCGGCAAAAAAGAGAGCAGAAGCAGAGCATAGCAAGAGCTGACCTCGTGAAGAACTACCTGCACTGCTTGCATAGAAAGAATCGTCCAACCAGGGCTTTTTGGCAACCATTCCTTGGAAACGAACATCACAAGGTGTGATGAGTTGTGCCACACAAATGGTGAGCCCCTTGTAGTGCCTATCATAGCCCTTCTGAGCCTTTGGAACCTCGGCAGGCCATGCTCCGACTCTTACAATCAACATCCAGTGAGTTACTTAACCAGCTCCAGCCCATACATCGACCTAGGACGACACAGTGTTGCGGCTGGTAGGGGCGGTGCGCCTTGTTGCTCGAAGCATTGGACCTCTGTCCCTTTGCAGACGACTGAGGCAGGGACCATGCCGGAGATTCTGCAGTTCACGGAGGGTGTTATCAATGTGCGCCTTTTTGGAGCCTTGGAGGAGCAGTGAACCCCCCCGTCGCAAGCAACCCAAAGAAGCTTGTGCAATCTCCGCCTCTACAAACAGAACACACAAGACTCGAATCACAGCCCCTGTTTCCAAGCTCGGGGCCATCCATCTCATCAACCTGCTTGTGCTTGCTCCTCCCCTGGTTGTTCTCCACCATGGCTGTCAATCTATTCATGGCTCTGTCCGCGTCGCTGGGCTTATCGTGAGCTGCAGTGCGGCACGGTCTCAGCTGTGTCCACACTTCAAGTTTCTGCGTTGCCACTGCTGCAGCTACTGCTGATACAGCCGCTATGGTTGCTTCAAGTTGCTTCTGCTGTATTGGTTCAGACGATGTCCATGCCCGGCTACGGCTTTTTTTTGGCACTGGGATCCGACACGTGCCTACGCGGCCGGCCAGGCAATGCAAAACAGCAATGCAAAACACAGGAGACTGTCCCAAGGCACTGCTTTCACAGTCCACACCGCTGCACCTGGCTGGAACTGTTGCCTACGAGTAGTGTCAGTCAGGAGGCGCTTCAGCATGGCGACCTGCGAGCGCACCATGCCCATACCTGCATTTGGGGTTTCGTCACACTTCCTGAGTGATGGCTCAAACTCTGTTTCTGACCAAGCCGGCGGCGGCTTTGCAGTCTAGCCACCCATCCCATCACGCAGAGGCGCTGTCGGGATGTACCAGACGGTTTTGCTCTCCTGATGCAGCGGCTCTTGATGCCAAAATTGCAGGTCGCACTGACCCTAGGCGGGACATGCGACAGACACCCCTACAAGTACTGCAACCACTACAATACTACAGCTACAGCTAGCCTCTCTGCTACGACGATGAACACGGCGTCACGGTGACAACGAAGACCACCATCACCACCACCACCACCAACTGCTGGACTGCTGCTGGTAACACACCTGCTGCCGCTTCTGCATCTGCTGCACCTGCTGCTACAACTCTACTTCTGTCTAGTGGCAGCTACATTTAAACCCTTCCCACTAGAAACGAAAAGTCCTTGAAATTGACTGCGCTCCCGAGGGCTTCCCAAAGCTTCTTGTCACCGAGGTTTGCAGAATTGCTCCAATCTGCAATGTGTTCTTCTCGGTCTCGTTTGATTCCGAAGGACCCGTCAACCCCGACCATGTTTTTTCCAGCTGGAGCCTGCGGATACCATCCGGAAATCTTACATTCCTTACCCCCCAAACTGGGCATAACTTTGCTACCTCGAGAACGAGTTTCCGGCTGCTCTCCCAGAAGCCGCCGGAACTCATCCTCGCGGAAGCTGCTTCGTGCAAGGTGTTCTTGAAGCGCGGTTTGGAGTCAACTGCTATACCTCTTGGGGCTTGGGGTTGCAGGTGCGCTCCTTCAAGATTTCGGACGCCAGTGCTTTCGGGCCGGGTGGTAATGCAGGGCCAGTCTGGGCAACCATTCATGACCCCGACCAAGCCATGAAACCGAAATTCTCAAGAAGACGCGGTCCCGGAGAGCCCTGGTGGAAAGCCCATCGCCTCAGCTTTACTTCTGAATGGGCCGCGGACTAGGGTGGACCCGCGCTTGCGCCCTCTGATTTTTGACACCTACACTTGGGCGGGCCATGTCAGGATGGGACCGTGAACCTCACACTCAGCGCTGCCGCAGTGAGCAACATGACACGCCAACGGCAGACGCACAACCTCTGATTGCGGGGCAGAGATGCAGCCCACACCCCGATCTTGCATTGTGGCTCTGGTCTCGTGACTGCGTCGCTTCATCTTCCATGACACAGCTTAGAATCTTACAAACATAGTGCAACATTAAGCACCTGTCAACTCCTCCACCTGAGCTCCAGCACTACACGGCAGCCTGGAGTGAAAGCTTTCTGCGGGGGAGCCCTTTGCTCCTGCACTCGCAAACCGAACGTCCCACCGTCACCACGCATGCAGTTGACAGAACCGAAAAGTCTTCCCACGACAATCAAACTTGTAAACTGTTCATGGCAACCCGCCCCCCCCTTTGCCCTTTGCGCGCGGGTTGCTCTACGTCAAGGCTCCACGCCCTCTGCGAAGCGTAAAGGCATAAAGCGCACAGCAAGTCTCGCTCGAAGCAAAGCCGCTCGTTAGCAGCAGCCGGCGGGTTGGCGGCATGGGACAGTTTGAAAAGGCGTTGGAGAACCTGAAATGAATTGGCATGAAGGGCCAGACAAGTGTGCCACTCAGGCTGGAGATACGTGAATACTTGTTCGGCATGTTCCGCGAGGGGTTACTGCGAAAACTGCTCACTAACATACCCAAGTTGCAGCTTGGCAGCACCACCAAGATGCAGGCGGCCAGTGCTGATTGCATCCAAGCTCAGGCTATCACATGGTTGGCATTGCTGGCTTGTTGTTGGGTGTAGTCGGAATGCTGCTCAAGCTGCATGCGGAGCCTACCGCCAGAGTATGTGTCAGTGCTGTAATATGAACCTCAACCTTTGAATCTCTGCTGGCGTCGGGCCACCAGGGAGAAGCAACGGGCTTCCACAATTGTTTGGATACGCTAGCCGAGAAACGGACAGGAGGCCAAGCTGCACATGTCAGCTCTGCCAATGCTGCAGTCCCATCGACCGCAGTGAAACAGTCAATGGAACACAGGTGTAACACATCTTCCATGTATTAGCCCGGCCTAGCGGCCTAGTAGGAAATGAATTGCTGTGTCTGAGCCTCACGCGCTCGCGCATGCGCGCCACTGCGCTGTGCCTCTCCGAGTTGCCACCCCGGCGTGAGGGCCTCGCCAAGGTCCAGCCCGAAGGACGAGGTCCAAACACTGAGCTATGATTGGCTAATATGACAACGCGTTCCGTGGACCTTCATAAGGGAAGCGCTGCTGCTGAGAATCACAGGTCATGTTTTGATTCCTGCTGACGTCTGCAACGAATAGCTTCGTTGTGGCAATTATTTCCAGCATTTCTATAATGTGGTCTTCATCCACATTCAACTCTCGTCATCATGTACGAATGCTCCCTGTTCCGGCTATACAATGCTCTTTGTCGCTTCACATTAGTATTCGCGAAGTTTTTGCTGTATGACTACTGGCTGAAACTGTTGCTGGTGTTTGCACTCTTACGATTCTTAGACGAAAGTCGAGAAGCTGCAGCTACTGCGAGCATTGCCAGATATTGCCACTAGTAGCCCGGCAAGTGTTGCTGTTGCGTTATCAGTCTCACCATCATTTCCACCTGTTCCTATGAGCATCATTGGACCCTTGGCACACCGGACTCTTACTTCCTTCGTAATCTTGAAGGCCCCTCGAATCCCAAGAAGTTTGTCGAACCAACTTGCTGTATACGTTTGATAGTAGCGGTATCGGCCTTGTCACTAGTTGGTGCTTATTGAACTCATATCCACGCGAGGCTACATGCATGACATCTAAGGCTCGAACCATGGCGGAGCCATGCACGTGGCCATGACCTTCAGGGAGTCTTCATCTCTGCCCTTCATCCCTCAAAGAAGCTTGCTGCGAAGC
This sequence comes from Symbiodinium sp. CCMP2456, assembly GCA_905221635.1. Taxonomy (NCBI): domain Eukaryota; class Dinophyceae; order Suessiales; family Symbiodiniaceae; genus Symbiodinium; species Symbiodinium sp. CCMP2456. The sequence continues at coordinate 71,228 of CAJNDV010001447.1, forward strand.
GAACGCCACGACTGGCCTGAGCTTGGCCACAGCTGACGACGGCAACTCTTCGCACTGCGTGAGCCAGCAGCATCCCACCATGTGAACGACAGATCATGGGAGCAAGTCTAGGGCCTCGTGACTTAAGCCAGGACATCGCAAGCTGAAGAAGAACGAACCTTTCAGCCCGTTTTGGCCTTCGCGCGCCGACAGACTGGGTCAGGTCTCCTCTCTAACGAAGATGGGAACTTAATTAGACCCAACTGGATCGGGCATCCGAAGTTCTTGGGAGCCAGGTTCTCTGCATTGACCTTCGGCAAAGTCCGGCAAAGTGGCATCTCGAAGACGCACTCATGGGCAAGCCGTTTTGTCTAACGTCTTGGACAGGTTGTAGACTTTAAGATCGGGCTTGCGAGTTTTCGGGTGTCAGATCTTTGGGGGTGGGCAGGCGAGCGGCGAGCGTTGGTCTTCTGGTTGTGTTCGTTTTGCTGTCGATGCTGGAGCTGTTGGGGAGATGGCAGCCGCTGTTGAAAAACGGTTACTGTATCTAAGAAGCGTGAGCATCTCGTTTTATCTGGTTGAGCCCATCGACGTTCGGATTGCTTTCTTGATGGCAGGCCTTTTTAGATGATGGTCGCACAGCCCCTGAATGCTTGGCAAATCGATGAGAAGGCCATCTTTGAGCCCACCCAGGAAAATCTCGCAGGCTTTGTGCTGCAGAAAGGCGCTGCTTGGCCTCTCGAGTTGTTCGCTCACCAGGCTACAGTCTCGATTGTGGTCGAGGCCCTTGAAGTTGTTGTTGCACCCGTGCCACCAGGGCCCAAGCCGGAAAAGTGCAACTTTGGCTTTGAAGCCAAGCCTCAGCCCGCGGCTTCTTGCAGCCGCTCCCACGGCCCTGCACCTTCCGAGGTGCTGGTGCCGCGGACGAAGTCCGCAGCAGCGGACGCCAGCGCACGATGGGCCTGTTCGTGCTCGTATAGGCCTACCTATCGTCTTCTTTAGCAGCCGAGGAGAGCGGCTAAGTCTATGCTTGCGCACCGAAGCAGCAGGTGGACACGACAGCTCCAAGAGTCATTCAGGGAACTGCAGATGCTAGAAACATGCCCGGGGCCTGTCTTGTAAGCTAAATCCTTGCGCTATAAACGATTTGTCTGATTCAAGCATCAGCATGCACACTGAAAAAAAACCTGGTGCAAACATGCTCTAAGTCACTAAACCCGGAGAAGTTGGATGCAGGTTGGTCGGGCAATGGCTTCACCAGTGGTTGAGCAGCGAGGTGTTGAGTGCACACAGTTTCCGAAGAATTCTAGCGTGCGCGAAGCCCCGCTGCTGAACGAGTCACTGCACCTCGCGGCAATCAGTTCAAGACTCGACGTGTGCCTCCGCCGGCTCGAACGGCCCAGCCGCCGGAATCAGAATTATTCGCAGAAGCTGCATGATGAAAAGCGGCGCCTAGCAAACGCACACAGCACCAAAGCACACAGTTCTCTTCTGAATCTCCTCTCACAGCCGAACTCTTCGGCAGAAACTCCACACGACTCCTAAGGACGTAGCCCACAACGGCGCATCGACAAAGTTCCCATGACCTCGCTGGGTGGAGTATGATTGGGTCTCCATGTAGATCGCTCGGAAAGGCTCAAATGTCAAGAGATGAAGATGCAGGAAGCTTTGCAAAACTCCAAATTCTTTTCCCGACCCTGCTTTGTCGCTGTTGCCAAGCCGCTGATTCCCGTGAAGTGCCAAGCCCCAACCCACGGACGGGCAGCCTCGACCGTGACAGTTGCAGCTGCTACAGCGACGCAAACGGTTGTGTGACTGCTTGAAAAGGGATCAATGGGAAAACATCTTGAAATGCTTCGAAGGTCATCGCTGCAAGCTGTACGAGCCGTACCGTCTGCTCGTGCCTGGGACTCGTCTGGCTTGGAAACTTTGAGCACCTGGCTCCTGGGCTCCGAGGCAAGTCTGATGCGGGGGGTCGAATGTGGCCAGCTGCATCCATGGTACACCAGATTGGCTATGCCAGCATACTCGTCACCGACGATGGAAAATACCTCTCCGACGACTGACCGGTCAGCACACAGTTTCCAGCAATCGGTCAAGTGCCAACTGTTGCTCGGCAGGGGGTCATACATCCTCACTGCGGCTGACGAGGCACTGAAAGGTGTCATATATGAAGGGTCTACTGCAGACTGACTGTATGAAGGTTTGTTTCGTATGAAGGCTTAGATAAAAGCCTCTTCTCAATGGGCCCTTATTCAGAGCCCCGCCCCCAACTGGTGCTTTCACGGCACCGGTTGCTGCAACTTGGGCATCTCCGAGCTCAGCGCAGGGTCATGGAGCACCTGAGCCAGTGTCAAGTGCCGGCACACCGATCCCCACCTGCCAGCTACAACACCTCATCACGGTAGATGCTAGTTCGTAGCAGCGGTCAGAAGTTTGACAGCACATGTTGCAATAGTTCAACGTGGCCTAGTCCGAGAGCTCGCAATTCGAGCAAGCGTGTCAACCCGGAGACCCTGCGACCGAGCCACCAAGCCTTGGAAAAGGGTCGGCTCAGCATAAGCTGAGAGGATGGCTGTGGGGCCGCCATAACCTCAGTGGCAGAGTCAGAGTCAGGGCATCATCAAGCAGCTATGCAGGGCATTTTGCTTTGAGTTTGACGGCCAAGCAACTGTGCCCGCCAACGAAGATCCGCGCCGGGTCGCCCCCGTAGCGCTGGACCTCCCCAGGCGCTTGCAGTGCTCGGGCCACCTGCCAAAAAGGCTCAAAGAACTCTCCAGTGCGCACAGCGGTGTTTAGCGACCTTCAAGGAACGGCCGCCAAACAACATTGCTGAACTAGTGTGGCAATTTCTGAGTGATGCAAGCAGCTATCTTGTGCACAAGCACTCGATGAAAGCTTGGTCGGAGCGATAGCAGCACCACGGACGGAAAGGTGCGTCACCGACACGAAGACGGCGACCATTCGAAACATCGAGGTTCGTGCCTGCACGAGCTCTTGAGAACGAAACCGCACGCCAAGTTGGCCCCGCGTCCTTTGCGGGAGTCACGAAGTGCAGAGCGTGTGCCAGTAGCCGCAAGCTCCATGGCAACAACATCAGACGCAGCCTGCTGCGGGCCAAGCATCAAGGTGAAAGGGCGAGGATTGGAGGTGTCACCAGTAGACGCTGACCCATCCTCAGAACGACCGTGCTCGCCCGAATCTCTTCTGGCGGCAGTGAATGTCCTGATGCTCCACGGAGACGACGATCCTCGAATCGTGCCGAAACTTCGCTAGCAACTAGTTACGGCACAAAGATGCCTCTCGATGCACATTTAAAAGCACAGCGTACAGATTGCACTTCACAGCTCAGCATCAACCCGTAGCTCGCGATCTGCCTGTCAGCTTCAACAGACCAAGTGACAAAGGGATGAATACCGAATCGAGTCTCGCACTTGTAGGCGCGTGTGAAGACTGCGGCATGCCATCTCACAGAAGCGGGACGACAGCAAACGAAGCCTGCCTAAGGAAGTAGGTGCCCATGTCCATGTTTCCTGCAGCTGGGAGAGGAGAGGGAAATCACTGTGTCAGTCGCATAAACGCCCCTTGAGATCCAGCCCCCAGCTTTTAGGCTCGAAAAGGCCTCACCTGCGGACAAAAGCTGTCATCGAATGCACCCTCAAGGCACCTCCCTGGCCGTGGGAGTAGACGAGGATGGGGAAACGCTCGGATGACAGAGGAGCAGCATCCTCACAGAGGCCCGCCACGACAGGCCGCCACTCACTCCGCTGACAGTGGAACAGTTGGGCTTCGTGGTTGTGCATGAGCAGCATGCTTTTTTTGCTTGGCTTGCTTGAGCCGCCCTGTTTAGGTCGATTGTGTACACCCGCCCTTTTGCAAGCTAGGTGCACCAGGCATGAAACCAGGCATAAAGTTCACACGGAGCCCCCCGAAACACTGTGCGCTCCTCCCAGCACCCGGAGGAGGCGGAGCCCAGGTGCTCCAGCAGAAAACCGGGGAAGAAGACCAGCCGAGCCATGGCATCCTGGGCACATCTGCGGAAGTTGCTGCAGCTGGACTCTCCATGGTAAGACAGCAGAGATACCGGGAGAGCAAAGTGCTTACAAGAAGCCATGTACAACTTCTGTCTGGGGCTACGGGCTACTTTCGTTCAGGCTGCTAGAGCCAGGTATAGAAAACTGCAACTCAGCTGCGGAGGTCGCCTGGCCTTCAGAGAGGTATGGCGCCTCCTTGCTCCCACGCTGCGCGGGATACCTAAGTCCAAAGATGGAACTGTTCTCCTGCCAGGAAAGTATACTTTGGAAAATCATCGCAAAAGGAACACTCTGCGGAAAGGCCCTCGGTAATTAGTAGACATGTTGGCTGTTGGACTGTGGACTCTATATATGTGTATGCCATGTGGCAGCACTCGGCAGCGCAGGCCAGCAAAGCGATCCAGGGATGAGCCAACATCTTTGAAGGGTCCTGCCAGCAGACAAACGAGACTGAAGGTACGATGAGTCTGGCTTTTGCGAACACTGCTGGTGCCGCTACTGTTCGTACTTATTGCTGCGATCCTGGGTATGAGTCCGTCGATTTGTGGTCGGGCTCCTAACCCGGACACTGGGCATTCGGGAACTATCGTGGTATGTCATGGTACCATGTCATAAACAGAGTTCAGGACCCTTTCCTTGGAGCTCCGGCAGACGAGGAGAGCCAAAGACTGCCACCTGAAGCAGACTGTTTGTTGCTAGCCCGTGCGCGCATCCAACGCCGGATTTCGGAGGGTCTGTGTTCTGCTTAGTTTGGACTTGCTCGCAAGTGTAAAGGCTAGCGGCTAGCCCGCTGCGCATCGGCGGTTGCAAGAAGCCGAGCGCTATCAGTCTGCGTTCAGGAATAGCTTCTGCTGCTATTGCCGGACCAAACATGCATGCGCAGCCCACATGCTCTTCGAATCTCATCCGACTGTGTGGAGCAGCCGAGGGTTCTGTACGCCTTCGCACCGGTGTAGAAAGCTACAGCAGCAGCCGCCACGGTGCCTCAAAAACAGGCTTCGGCGGTGTTTGTGAGTGTATCACAGCATCACGCCCCGGAAACAGAATGACGCAGGCGTCCTCAAGACGGTGCTGCCAGACTGCGGACGCCTCGTGTCCTCAAGACGGCGCGCCTGCAGACTGCAGCGCACCCTGTGCCCACTCAGCCAGTGCACCGCGCCGGCTGGACTCGCCAGTGCCATTGCCTCACTACAAACTGTAGCTAAATGTAGCTGAAAAATAATTCGCGACAAACACCTCGAGCATGAACATGCACTGGACATGCACTGAACGTTAGAACAGCATGCTTTTTGCTGGGCGTAGAACAAGTCCTCTGTTTCCCGTGAGCAAACACGATCTTCTTCTCACTCAGAGACAGGTGAGGGACCACTGCCCCGTGGCAAGCGTTGCAACATGCCACCCGGCGGACTGCGCAGTTGGCGCGCAGGCGTGAGATGGCCTGGCGCGCAAAGACTTCGAGGCCAGGCCGGGTGTGGAGACGTGACTGCATGATGCAAGCAGCCCACTCTGTAGCTGCACCTTCCTTTTGCAATTGCTGCAAATCAAGAAGAATTAAGCCATCCAGCTCGCTTCAGGACATGGGACCTCAACGAAGCAAGATTGCCCCGGCGCCTGCGCTGAAAGATGGTCGGGGCGTCAGCCAGGTCACTTCATTCCGGAAGACGGCCCTGAAAGATGATGATCCGATGATCAAACTTTCAATGCAAGGCCTAGGGTTTCGACTCTCACTCTCCCACACGGCAGGCAATAATCCACACAATTCTATAACGTCAGAGACTGCCAGGGCAAGCTGGGTTTTGACCCAAGATGCGAACTAAGCTAGCGAAAAAATCCTGCGTCCTGAGGTTTGACCCCAGCTCGTCTTGTCAAAGTTGCGGCGCAAGCAGAAGCCACGCAGCTGGACAACGAGCGCGGCCCATGGCCAGATAATGCTTCTTCAATCACACCTATCTGCGCCGGAAACGGGACGGGACACTGTAAAGGTCTTCCAGGAAGTAGCTGGAAATTTGAGGCTCTTCTACCCGATACTCACATCGCCGTAAGATTGCCAGGCCTTCGTTACACCAGTGGCGGATAAAGTTCTGGAATAGCTGTATGCATTTCTTAAGTTCGACAGTGACTGATTCTTGTTTCAGAACGCTGGAACACAGCAGTGATAATGCGTACAGGTACATTAACACCGCATGGCAGTATGCCTGCGAGCACCTTCGGGATGGGGGTCGCCATCGGCTGCAACAGGCAAATTATTGTGAGGGCAGCCACGAATCTGAAAGTCTGAAAGTGCAAGGTTCGGTTTTCGCAAACGTCGCACTTAATCTTGATTTATGAAGCAGGTCGACCCATAACTCGTCGCCATTGCTGATCATGACTACTGGGCAGTCAGGCTCCCTGACTAGTTGTAGCTACCCTGCAGCCCTGCTCCTGGCGAGGCCCAATATCCAGCGGATTGCTGCTGCTCTCTGCCACTTTGCTATTATTGCTTTCGATAATCTTGCGTCGGGGCTGCGTAGAAGAAGCGGAAAGACTTTAAAGAGGCTTTTATGACTTTCACTCACAGGCGCTTGAGGTTGAACGATAGTAAGGGCCCAAGTTCATGTTCAAATCTCAAGCATATATGTTACAAGTTCCCGTGTTCAGCCATCTAAAGTTCAGTCAAACTGACTTGAACTATGAGAACCCGACAGGTGCAAATCGATCCTAACATGGCATGCAGCGATTTTGCACAGCCATTGGTCTTGCTTTGTCCATGGAGCTTGGATGTCTTCAAGATCTCTCTGCGGTAAGGCAAAACGTTTAAGTTGTGCAGGCCTTCATTCTCGTCATTGGAAGGGATTCTTTGGCATTTGCTGCATTTGCTGTTCCCATGGCTTGCATGCCCAGTGCGACCGATGCTTTTACATATCGGAAAGGAAACGCTCAAAGCTCGAGGAATGAAAACAACTTCGTTGTCTTGATAAGGGTGGAGTTTTTTTTGACGCATGTGTTTGCCTTCGTTGTGTTCTTTTGGTCTGGGGGGCGTGGGTGGGGTGCGGGGAGGTGCGCGGAGCTCGGCGGGGTGTGGGGCCGCAGAGAACTACGAGCATGTTGAGAGGTCACGCAAGTGGTTTTAACACGATTCTGATGTGATACTGGCAAGAAAACGCCGAACCTGACTTCGAATCCCAACAAATGCCATGTGCAAACGCCACAAACTCGTGCATCTTTTCATCACAGAAGGAGCAGCACATCCAGTTGCGCGATGATGCTTCTGCTGTGCATGAGACTGTATCTGCCGTCCTGTTGGCGGTTCCACATGTTCCACCAAGAAGTATCTTTCCGAAATCCCTGAGCGTTTTGAGCGTCCTACATATTTTGAGCAGCAGGCTGGGCATGTCCGGAAGGGTCTCATTCTTCGCTCTTCTGACAAGGTCCTGGTTCTTCAGTTCGTCTTCACCTTCTTGTGGCCATGCTTGTCACGGCTCATCTGCTTCACTGGAATCGAGAGGCCGTGGTGAGCATTCCAAAGACTGCACCTGATGGCACTTCCAACAGGCAGCTTCGAGACACTCGTTTCAACGGGACTCTGCCCCACTGCCCCAGCAAACCGCAAAGGGTCCCTGGATGTTCCTGGCTTGTGGGATAGACCTCCGGGAAAGGAGCGCACATACCGTGGGCACACGGTTGCCCTGCACGCAAAAATAAAGGCGACGTATGGCCACATAATTAACCACCACATTAGGAGTTTGCAAGCAGCTGTGCGCTGCCGGGCTGTCGGCAGTTGCAATAAGAAGCGCCATCGAAGCTACTGCAGATATTTGTTTTAGGCAGGGTCTGGGCTCCAGACATACTATCGCAATCTTGCGCCGGCAGCTTAAGAAGGCGTTTCGCCTTTGGCTTCCCACCAACCTGGCATGTGCAAGGACATAAATGGGGGTTTCCGAAAATAGGGGACCCTAATATAGTACCCTAAATAGTAGGATCCTTATTATAAGAACCCCAAAATAAGGTACCCCTTATTTTCGGAAAGTCCCAAATGAGACTGGAGCTTTGTCCGGCTTTGCGCACAAGTGTTGTTTCCATTGCAGTGCTCGTCCTTAAATGTGCAAGTAGTCCAAGCATGTGCGGCCTGATGCCCGTGACCTTTTCTCAGTTTTTTGCTTTGCGTGCGAGCCCACAAGCCGCAGCACTGCAGACGGACCTTGGATGCGAAATTGATAGGAGCCTCCACGCACTCACAATGAGTTCACGCCGTGAGTGGTGCATGTGACGTCGTTCTGTCCCAGACACTTGACCACCACAGACTTAGTGATGCAGCTCTGTCTCCACCACCTGCGGGAAAATCGCCCGGACCTCATATTCACGAAGGGAATGGTAAACTCGACCGGGCCCCTCAGCGCTACAACTTGATACATGATTCCAAGCAATGACGTCCAAGCTTTCGCATTGCATCAAGAACCGGCATGGAGTTTTGATTGTGGCTAAATGAGTACTCCTCTTTGGCCCCCTGGGCTCACTCTAAAACCTCACTAAAGCCATCACAACAAAGAAACTTGAAGCCCAAATGATTCAGCACGAATTACCCTGGAACACCTGACCCGCGCCAGGCTACGGACTTGCCGTCTCCGTACGGTGCTGCCTATCACGGGCAACAAGGAGACAGGAAGCCGTTCTGAATCTCAACCACGGACTCATCTTCTGCCTATATAGTCTCCATTGTAGTTCCTTTTTTTGGTTTAACCAATTCTATATTAAGGATTTTACTACAATGGGACTATAGGTGGGAGGTTTCTCTTCTGTCGGCCCGCCCTGATCCCCAAGCGCCTGCGACAGCCCCCGTAGGTCCAGTGCCCTTAGGGTGGCACCGCAGGGCGCGGCCGCCAGAGCCTCGCACGCAAAGCCCATGGCAGACTTCGATTCAAATGGGAGGAAGCAGAAAGATACTTTTTTTTCTTTTTTTTTTTTT